>PVLC010039549.1:0-14205 GCA_004027655.1 Graphiurus murinus
TATTCTTTATTTTGAAACAGGGTCTCACTAAGTTGCGGAGTGCCTCACTAGGTAGCTGAGGCTGGCCGCGAACCCAGATCCTCCGGTCTCAGCCTCCCAAATGCTGGGATTACAAGCGTGCACCACCACGCCCGACCGGTACCTATTTTTAATTCTCTTATCTGTCTTTTCTTTCTTTCTTTTTCATGGTACTGGGGATTGAACTCAGGGCATTCTACCTCCGAGCTACACCCCCAACCCTATTTTTTTATTCTTTATTTTGAAACAGGGTCTCACTAAGTTGCAGAATGTCTCACTAGGTAGCTGAGGCTGGCCGTGAACCCAGATCTTCCGGCCTCAGCCTCCCAAATACTGGGATTACAAGCGTGTACCACCACACCTGGCTTGTCTTTTCATTTTTGAGTTGTAAGATTTCTTTAAATGGGAGAAATCCATGTAAAGATTTAAAAGATGGAGCTAAAAGATTTCTTTACATGGAAGAAATACAAATCTCTTATCATCTGTATGATTTACGAAGTTTTTCTTCCATTTAGGAAGTTGTCTCGTCACTTTCTTTATGATGTTCTTCGAAACACAAATGGTTTTAATTTTCATGATATATTCCTTACCTTTTGGTAATATCACACATTATAAGCTGTATGTTTATGAGGTAGAAGCTACATAGAAATCTTGCATACCAGCTTCTCTTGTGGCTAGGGTAACCTAGATTCTACCAATCAGATCCACTCATGAGACTTGGATTTGGACATGGGCAACCTGAGGAACTGGCTGCTTGGGGAGAATTGGTGTGATGGTGGAGGCATCTAGATCTCTGAGATCAGCTCTGGCAGAGCTGTTTATGCCCATCCCGCTTTCTTCACAGGTGCAAAGCAATGGTGGCAAAGGCATATTTTGCCAAGAATTTCCATTGGTGTGACCAAGTATTCTTCCTGGAGAGCTCAGAGCCTATTCTCTGACCCTCCTTGAGTTTCTGTGGTCTACCTCATATTCTTTAATAAATCCCTTTTCTGCTGAAACTAACCAGAATGGATTTTATTGCTGGAAACTCAGAACTCTGACCAACAAATACCCAATCTTATTACAATCAGGGAATTCTGGGACTTTGGAACTACAGCCTAAGTTACTTCAGCAAAGGTAAACTTTTGTCTTTAAAAAAAGTGATCTAACATTTTCAGGTTATCAAGTTAGCCCCCCCCCTTTTTTTTAACAATTCTTAACACAAACACACATTTTAAAATACAAATTCAAAGTGCCCTGGCAAAGACTTTCAAACAGCAAGATTTTCCCTGATGGTAGGTTCACAGAAGTGGAATGAATTTGCTCAGTTTATCCACAGACTTAGCTCACCTCATGATTAGTGGACAGAATTGCAGGGTGGTTGCAATGATGGGCTCATGCGGTGGAACATAACACAGATGTCAGCCACATGGAGATTAGCCGGGAGCACTGGTCTTACTGGTTTTATGCTTAAGATGCTGCACAATCACCAGGAAATGAGACCTCCCTGTCCTCTGAAGAAGAATAAATAACAGAGTGGGAAAGGGGAAAGATTATAATAGTTCCTTAAGACTTGCTAGACCAACACCAACTAGAATTAAGAATGAGAGTATTGTTCTCTCTTTTGTTCGGGGCTCCATCTAGATTCCTAAGCCAGTTCTACATGCAGAGTCCTGAGTCGTGTATGATGAACACATGACTTCTCAAAAGCTTATCCCAGCCTACCTGCACTGTTCCAAATTCACCAGATACTTGCCCAACATTATTGTGACTTGCTGATTGATGGCATGTTCAAAAGAGGATGACATTAAGGAGCTTAAGAATTTTTTTTTTTTTTTTTTTGTAAAATCAAGGCCACCAATGCCTATTCTACACTTTAAATCTTTAGAGATCAAAAGTCCTGCTAGAGGATAAAGCATACCAAAGCCATAGAGAAACGTTAGTTTTGGCAAGATGAGCAAAGAGAAGTGGGAAGAAAGGAAGCAAACAAAATATAGAGAGGAAATTCTACCTTGACTCTCTTCACAGAAGTTTCATTAAAAAACAACAAACAATCAGCCAGGAGTCTTTTTATATCATTGAAAAAATAATTAAAAGAAAAATATTCAAAATGAGTGACCTCTGTAGGCCCTGCCCTTTTCAACATGTGGAACTCTGAGGCTAGAAAGTTTTGTGGAACTTAATCTCTTGGGAAATTAAAGAGAAAGGTGAAAATTATGATTAGAGTGGGGAGGGCTGTTTGTGTCCTTCTAGAAAAGAAATACATTCACCCTGAAGACTACTCTTTCAGGGATCATTTCTATGGTTTGTTCCTAGAGGCTTTTCACTGAACATTCAGAGCATGGAAACCATGAGGATGAGGTGGAGCATTCTCTCCTGAGTGTGAAGTCGGTTCTTAGTGTTGCTTTACTGAGATTGTTATCGCCACTGGGGATCATTCCTTTTTCTTTGAGAGAGTAAGGAGCCTGTGTGCTTCTGTCTTTAAAAAAAAAAAAGGAAAGGAACCAGGTGTGGTGGCACATGCCTGTAATCTCAATACTTGGGAGGCTGAGACAGGAGAATTGCAGGTTCAAGGACAGCCTCAGCAAGCAGTGAGACGCTCTTCAACCTAGCAAGACCCTGTTTCCAAATAAGAAATAAAATTGGGCTGGTGGTGTAGATCAAAGGTATAATGCCTCTGGGTTCAACCCCCAATGCCACACCTCACACACACACACACACACACACACACACACACACACACACGCACACACAAAGGGAAAGGATAATATTATGCTGAGACCAACCAGTCTCAGAAAGTCAAGGGTCGTATGTTTTCTCTCATATGTGGAAACTAGAGAGAAAATAGGAAACAAAAGGGACTTCAGATAAATGAGGGGTGAGAAGAGTAGTGGAAAGGGACTAGGGGAAGGAGGTAGAGGGGAAAAAGAGAATTGATTTGATGAAGCAAACAATCCAAATAATGCTGGTTCATTAGCAATCTCACTGACATGTATGGGGAGCAAGAGGGGCGGGGTGGGATTTGGAGGGAAACACACCAAGTACTGTGTGCATGTTTGTATCACTTTGAACTTCACTATGATATATAATTGCAACGCACCAACTAAAAAGAAAAAAGAAAAAGAAATTCATTCACTGTGCAGAAGTGTGGATATTCCATTAGTTCAAACTCCATCCCTAAAGCATAACAATTCAATTCAATGATCTTCAATAAGGGTACCAAGCCCAACATGCCAACAAGAGCATTAAGAAGTTATTCAGGTCTTTGTTCAATGGAAACAGCAGAAGTAACATTTCATCTCTTCCCAAAGTTGTCAATTTCCATTGACTTTAAGAAAACAAGAACTTTTTAGTTTACAGAACAATAATGCCATTTGCAAAGTTAAATACAGAATAAAACATTTCTTCTTTACCTAGCATACATGTAACCAACAATGATGAACATTCAGGAACAGAGTTTAAAAAAGAAAGAAAGAAAACGTTCTCTTTCCTACATCTAATTTTCTGGCCTCAGAAGTGAGACTCCTGGTAGGATGAGTTGTGTGCAACCTACAGTGGTAGTTCTTTTTGCTAAGAGAACTCATGTGAGTAAGGTAAATAATGAAAATCATGCTTCATAGTAAATGCTCTGGAAATCTGCCCTGTCCGGGCAGTTTACGCCCCACTGCAGCATCTGGCCTGCACCCAAGGAAAGAATGAAGGCCAACTGCATCCTCCACAAAGGTGCACCTGAATTTATGGCCCATTTCTTCAATTTCTCCATGCTCCATGAGACTGATCTGAGTATGTTTCATTTTCATTGAAAGAAACCCAACTCCAGGTCAATAGGAGCCCTGTATTCCATTTGGCTACAAAGCTAGAGGATAAGGCAAGAAATGGTGCCTAAGTTAATAAAAGGAAATCGAGTACACATCCATGTGCTCACCCACATGCAGGTGACTGCACTCACTTCCAGATGGACTGCCAGATGAGGCTTATTGTAAACCAAGCTGGCAGAGAGCGCAGAAAGTGATTAGTTGTCCTGAATATACTAAGGATGCTTCCCCACCACACCCCCAAAAGAGAAAAAACTCAGTTAATGTGAATGAGAGCTGAGGGTATCATCAAGGACAATAATTTCCATCTTTTGCTGAGGTATGAGTGACTTGGTAGGCCATTCAAAAAATATGGACATAGATATAGCACAGAGGAGAGGGTCAGGTAAGAGCTCTGAAAATTCCTCCTGTAACAAGTGAATGTAGCCTTCCTGTCCTAAAGTCTCACATCTGGGTCCTTTCTCTGGAGAATAAATCAAAAATTTTATAGCAAGTTTAGGCGGTGTGTGTGTGTGTGTGTGTGTGTGTGTGTGTGTGTGTGGTAAAGGGTGTGTGGGTGTTTAATATGAATATCTCAGGGAGTTAAGGCTGCAATCGAAAAAATTTACTTTCAGGTATAAGTGCAACAAGGTCCTCATTTTCTGTCTGATTTGTCTTGTGGATTCTCCATGTTGGAGTACTGTCTCCAGTCACATGGGCAAAGGAAGACCCCATTCCAGACACAGTAGAGATATCCTTATAAAGAAAGTTTCCAGAAGCGCAGACTACTGGATCATATCTGTCTCCATAGATTCAAGCAAACAAACCTTTATCCACGTGCCAATTTCCCACTGGTGCATTCCTGAACAGAGATGCCTTCTGGTTGTTCTCCTCCGCTGGGAAAACTTAGGCATCACAAGGGACTCATTTTGACCCTGTGTTTGCTCCTGAAAGCTTCTGGGAATGGATTTTCTGTCAGAAGTGTAAAGGCAGGAGAACATCGTCATTAGAGTAAGAGCAGATCTGTTACCGCGGTAGGTGCGGCCTTAAACTCCTCACACTCATGCTCTCATTCATTCTTCACTCGACACTTGTGGAAGACTCAAGTATTTTCCATATTATGTAAATGAGAAAACTGAGACATTAGGGGGGCAGTGGCTTGCCAAAGGCCACGCAGCTCAGACTCAAAGGGTGAAACACCAACAAGGAGGACTTTTTATCAAAGATGGCTCTCACCAACTTTATTCCTTGTGAGGTCATTGCCTAGTAATTCCTCTTGAAGGCCTGGCATTGGTAGTCATTGCATCTTGTCAGCAAAACATAGGGAGGGTGTTACAGCCTGCTTTGAGCATCAATGTCTGGCCCTCTACAAATCCATCGGGAATGTCTTGGATAAAAAAAAGGAAAATTGAACTGCTATTTTAGTTAGATGAAAGCCAGACTGATATTTCACTAATTTGATACTTTTTGGTTTTCTTGGCTTCTGGTTATTGGGAAAACAATTTGGGGAGGGGGTATTTGTTTGTTGTCATTTTTCTGAGCCTATATCTGTCCTCCAATCACCTAACAAGTATGATGTGCGATTTTCCTTCATGAAGAAGAATCTTAAGACTAGCCGGGCGTTGTGTCGTATGCTTGTAATCCCAGCATTTGGGAGGCTGAGACCAGAGAATCTGGGTTCGAGGCCAGACTCAGCTACCTAGTGAGGCACTCCACAACCTAGTGAGACCCTGTTTCAAAACTAAAGAATAAAAAATAGGGCTGGGGGTGTAGCTTGGAGGTAGAATGCCCTTGAATGCAATCCCCAGTACTGATAAAAAAAAAAAAAAAAAAAAAAAAAAAAAAAAAAAGAATCTTAAGACTGATCGGAGAAGATCTAGTTGCAATAACTGAAGCCCAAAACATCCACCAGGCCTGTGCCTGGACTCATCACTTCATTCAGACTACAGGGAACTGATAGCTCCCTGGTCCAGATGACAATGCTGCTTGCTCTGCCAACCAGGTCCCTGACTCAGAGACTTCACCCACACCTACACCTGTGTGCCGCACTTTTAATCAGCAGCCATTCCAACTCTAGGAAGTTTTAGATGACATAGGAGTGAACTATCTGTAGGAGGGGCCACACCACACACACCCTCTATCTGGGGCTTCTGGTGCATTCAGCCCTGTTGCTGGCAGGGCTGGGATTGCAGAAATGTCACCTGGAAGAGACCAGAGGCCAGAGAAGGAGGTTTGTACAGAAGTACCTGAGTTAGTCTGCTGATTAATAGCTGACCCTCAGCAAAAGCATGAAATCTGCCAAATGTGGTTTCTATTCTATATTCAGTGAGCATCTGTTGTACACTAAGCACTGCAATAAATATGTAGAAATGCTGGTGAATGAGAAACAAGAACCTGCAGTTCAGCGGGAACTCAAGAATTAACCCACTCAGCTGTCAGGCCCTGGTCAAGGGGTTTCCACCACAGGGGCCCTCTTCCCCACAGCCAGATCCCGGCATACTTCTGCTATTTAAGAGAGCATTTGAGTTTCTTGCAAATCCTTTCTCTCTCATACTCTCATTCCTTCAGTACTTAATGCCTTTTGCTGGGGAAATCTATTCACTCATCACTCATAGATTTTGTTACCTTCCTTCAAAGACGTTTGCTTTTATTTTTTAAGGGGGGAGGGGTCCAGGAGAACAAACTGTTATCTCAAAAAGTCATACCTCTGATAGCAAAATTTCCATTACATGGGCAAAATAATTAAAAACATATTTTTGATAATGGCATTATTTTAATATTCCTATTTATAGATGTAGCTTCAATTTTATAATAATTATATGAAATAGTTAATGATATTGTACAGTTAAGATAGGAGGCTTAGAATATTCTAGTGTTTGACACAAGATCACACAGCCAAAAATGAAACAAGCAAGACAAGGACCAGTTTCCCTAACTCTGAAGCAGGGTCTCTCCTCTGCACCACAAGCACGTGCCTTGGTCGCCCCTCTGTGCAAGCCTTCAGGCCATCAGCTGGCTTGAGTTAGAGTGGATGTGGACTTCAATGGGATAGCCATTTTTATGGTACTTTCCGTAACTCGAACAAGTATTTGGGATTACTTTTAGTTTTCCTAGGTGGTCTGCAAAAGTATCTCCCCTTCCATTTTCCTCTGAACCTTGCCAACCTAAGCTCCTATCTCAAACTTTGACTTGCTGGAGAGTGTGGAGATAGTGGCATATGGAAACATTTCCCCAGAGAAAGCCAATGTCCCCAGAGTCCTTGGGCATTGCTTAGGAGTTAGCCTGTCCTCTCACCTTCCACAAATAGAGGGCTCAGCCTTGGTCATTGAGAACCTCTCCTAACGGTTCATCAGGGGAACACACCGCCCCTCTGGTGGCCTTGGCCCAGGCCTGGCCATAAAAAGGGATTTCATATCATTAGTGACTTCCCTTTCACAGTTCGTTAGCGTGAAATGTCTTGGCAGCTGAAATGACAAGGGGGACTCCCTCCTCACCAGTGATTTCATGGGGAAAGACAGAAAATGCCATGCAGCCATGCTGCAGCTGTATCGCTGCTTACATTTGTGGCTCTGATTCAACAGCAAGTTGAGATACTGGAAAATGCTTGTAGCATCGGTCATCTGGCCACCAGATGGCAAGTTGGATTTAACTTTGTATGGTAGATCTTATGTGTAAACTAACTGGGTCTGCATGCCTAGCTGTGTTCACGTTATTAAAAGGTCCACTACCAAGGCTGAGCTGGAGATAGTGTAAGCCAAAGCACCCTAGATGGGCCTAATAAATTGTGGCGCACACACACACACACACACACACACACACACACACACACACACACACACAATCTGATATGCATAAAATATAAGTACACTTATTTTTATTCAATATTTAGTATCTGTCTTCCAAAGAAAGTAAAAAATACACTTGTATTAGTCTCTGAGCAAGTTACATTTGAGGTCAGAACCTGAAGTTCAAGTATGTTTTCTAGGAAAATTGAGTATTATTCCACAAGTTAGAGCCAGAAAAGAATAGTTGAAAGACCACACACACACACACACACACACACACACACACACACACACACACACACAAAAACCAAGGTCCTTTAAAAGACAAAAAGAGTGAGTGAGTGATTCTGTTAACTGAGTCTCTCCATTGATATCTAAAGTGATACCTATAGCTTATGTTGTATGTGTGAAAACTCAGGCATCAACCTTCATTGAACTTCCTTCTGCTTTGGGCCTAATAGACAAGTTCATTCCAGCCTCATCTTTCTATTTACCAAACAGAAATGAAAGGATAGAGGTGAATGTGGTTCAGTGTAGAATTTTATCTCTGCTATTTACCTAGGGTAGTGTAGCAAGTACCCTCTAAAATAGAGGTGATAATGACCCCTGGTCCTAGTATTCACACCCCTGTATAATTCCCTCTTCTTGATTATGTGCTGAAGTTGACTTGCTTCTAACAAATGTGCAATAGTGACTGGATATCACTTCCAAGATTAGATCATACAAAAGATTATGGCTTCCATCTTGGGGGCACATTCTTTTTTTTTTTTTTTTTTTTTTTGCGGGTCTGGGGATTGAACTCAGGGGCATTCAACCTCCGTGCTACACCCCCAGACCTATTTTTTATTCTTTATTTTGAAACCGAGTCTCACTAAGTTGCGGAGTTCCTCACTAGGTAGCTGAGGCTGGCCACGAACCCGGATCCTCCGGTCTCAGCCTCCCGAATGCTGGGATTACAAGCGTGCGCCACCACGCCCGGCTTTGGGGGCACATTCTTTCATGCACATTCTCAATCTATCATCTATCTATCTATCTATCTATCTATCTATCTATCTATCTATCTATCATCTATCTATGTATCTATCTCATTCTTTCTCCCTCTTCTCTTACTCTCTCTTGGTTTCTCTGATCATTCTTTCTGTGGGAATACCACTGACATGGTATAAACTAGCTCAGTGGAGGACAGAGACCTTCCAATAAGTGAACTTGGAAGTAGGTCTCCTCTTCCCTTCTCCCCATCTCTGACCTTCCATAAGACCGCACCCCTGAATAATAGTTTGTCTGCAACCTTAAGAGAGTCTTTGGCCCAGGAGCACATGGTTAAGCAGTACCCAGATTTTTGGTCCATAGAAACTAGGAGATAATAATTTTTTGTTATCTGAGGCCACTAAGATTTGGGGAATTTGATAAGCAGTAATAATCAATGACTAGGTGATTCCATTATCCATTGAGTAGATGGGTCATGTGGTTACAGGACTCAGAGGCCAGAATACTCAAGTTATAAATAAATCTGGATTCTGAAGAAGAGTCTTTCCAACTTTAAACAGTGAAATCACCATATGTTAATCATTGTGCATGTGGGGATGTCATCAGGCATGTTTCTACCCCTGACTAGAATGGTTTAAAGATGGTCCTGCCCAGTGTACTGTACAAACACAGATACCAGGGCCCCACTCTAGACTTACTAAAATAGTGCCTCTTGTGTTGAAAACTGGATCTAAATTTCTAGTTCATCTTGGTAATTTTACCATTTAGTCCAATTTGGAAACTGCCGGGGGGTGGGGGGATAACCTTTCCAGGTCATCTTCTATATCAGTTCTTTCTTCTTTATGGCTATGTTATAGAGGTTTTGTATCTTGTACAGGTGATACATTTTGGAAATTGAGTTCAGGCAGTGATGTTATCACCCTTGAGTATCCTAAATGTGGATGTAGCATCAACAACTTACTGGGATGGGAAAGTTGATTTATAATCCAAAGTTTATTTATAGCCTTAAGTCTATCAAAGTAGTAATGATCTTTAGCATAATTCCATGAATGGTTTGCTTTCTAAAAGCTTAAACAAGCAATGTACATTGCTCAAACCAAACATTTTCAGAGACACCATGGTATGGGGAAGGAGACTTTAGGATAAGTGTCAGAAGAACTGGGTTTAGGAGCTGACTACTCATCTTGGCAGCTCTGTAACCTTAAGAAAGTTAACCAAGTTCTGTTTTCTTCCAGTCTGGTCTAAATAGATTTACATAGTTATATAGAACTGGAACCATGCTACTATGTAAGTCCTTTTTTTTTTTTTCTTCTGCTTAACATAACATTCCGAATTTTTTGTGTGTTATTAAAAGTTCTTCAAAAATTTTTTCTTCAAGTGCCCCACAATATTCCAGTATGTAGGTATATTATAATCATTTTCCTCGGGTTAAATGTTTATGTTATTTACAAGTTTTCACCATTATAAAGACCATTGAAAGAAACATCTTTGTATACAACATTTGTCTATATTTCTTATTATTTCCTTAGAAGAAATTCTTAGAAATGAAAATGCTGCATCCCAAAGTATGAATACTTTTTAAAGATCTGTCACACATTGTAAATGGTTCTTTAGAAAAGCTCAAACAATGTGCTTTTCCACCAGCATAAAGATCATTTCCATCTCAATGCAACCTCACCAACATAAGACATTATCTGTATTTAAAATCTTGCTAATTTGATGCTTTAAGTAGCTTTGTTATTTTGGTGGTCAAAAATATGCTGTCTTGTTTTAATGTATATTTTTTTATCATGCTTGTAAGAATGAGTACTTTTCCTACATTTACTGCTGAGATGCTTTTCACTGATAAAATGAGACTAATAATCCCTACCCATGTCATAGAGCTATCGGAAACACTTATGAAATTATAATTATGAATACTTTTTATAATTGCAATTATATGGCATCTTTAAAGACATAACTATTATGGCCTCATTTTAATTGATAGTTATTTCATACATAGATAAGTCAATCTCCCAAGAGTCTGTGGAATCAAGAGCAAATTCCCCCAGTCCTGCCTGGTCTGGGGGATTTGCATATCATGTAACCAAAACATGATTTGCATATCATGTAACCAAAGTCTGGTAGCAGGAAGAAATATTCACATGACAAATGCACTCTTGCAGCCTGCATGGCTTTCTCCACATCGTCACTCTCAGTTATGGTAGGTTTGGGGCTGGGGTGACTTGGTCGATCTTATTTTAATTTGGGGCTCCAGTTATTTAACAGCTGCTTTCCACAGCTACTTTGCCAACCGTATCCCTGAGTCATTGCTCAATTGTACTTGCAGCAGCCCTCTACTTTCTTACAGCAAGGACTCAGAATCACTCCTTCTCCATACCCTACGAACTGGTCTGCCTAAATGGAGAAACTGCTTGATTTCAACACATGCAATGATGACAAGAACCAAGAGAAAGCTCTAATTCTCAGAATTTCTATATTAACGGGATGACTAACACATTATTGCTCATTCAACTTGATTCTTTTATTTATATGAGAAAAATTAAGAAATCAAAACAAAAATTGTGATAAAGGTCCAAAAACACAGAGACAGTTTTTCAGTAAATTCAAGATGTTAAATAATACGTTGTTTCTCATTGGGAAAATTATGGTGGATTTAAATGTAATCCATGTTCTGTCAGAGTGTAACTTCACTATCAGAGGCCTGGAAGGAGGCCTTCCTTTTTTCCTTGAAGTCTATCTTTTGTGTCTGGAGGCTGCGATGGGGTGGAAGTTGCAAGAGTAGAATCTGTTCTTTCTTATTTACAATTTAAAAATAAACAAGAATATTTGGGGACCACTTGTACTAGTGCCTATAAACCCACAGCAAGGAATTTCACTTTAGTAGCTCCAAATTGACAGACAATTCTTTTTTCTCCCAAATTTATAGAAGAACTTTAAAGCCATTTTGTGTACATAGTTGTGCAGACTGTGTCTTAATTCTATGGGCATTTGGGCTGAGTAAGATTACAAAGTTAGATATTTTAGGTTTGATTTACTTTGGTATATTTTTCCCAGATATGACTTCATTTTATTTATACAATCTCATGGTGTCTCTACAAACCAGCTGCTAAAAAATATTGTCCTCTGAAATCTTATCCAAAACAGTGGTTATAAGAAGGGGGAGGGAATCAACTCCTTTCAATGAGATGAAGCCTTTTGCTAAGGACATCTCAGTTATTATTGACTACTTTCTGATCACCAGAATTGTATGATGAATACTTGCAGCTCCCTAGAAGTCCCTATTATGCTCCATGTGCATTTGTCAGGGAAGCCTGCTGACTCTGACCATCTTCCACCCAGGTCTGTAGAACTGGAGGTTTGCCCAGATGGTACTGGGTTTGTCATGGTGCACATTCTCCTAGCTCATGGCTGGATTGGAAAGATCATGACCAGTGAAATCTGAAAGCAGGGGAGCTGAATCGCAATGGAGGAAATCTGATCTTTTGTCCCATAAATGGCAACACCAAATTCTTTGGAGTAGGATGAACTCAAGGAAGGGCCTATGTCCTCCACCTACAGTCTCTTTGCTACAAGTTCTCTGGCCAGTGCAGACTATCTAACATTGTTTCTCCCCACTTTAACACTAAGATGTGGGGTATTTATGTCTATTATTTCTTCTTAGAAGATACTACCATATTAGAATTGCACCTTCCTGCAATTCATGCCAAAATAGAACGGATGGTCCTGAGAGTAAGAAGGTATGCTTGAAGCCAGAAAGTGCAGCCTTCTAGTCACCAATCCCTTCCATATTTTTTTAAAATATCCCCTGTCATGGTTGCTATCTCCAGGCAAAAGAGCAACTATCCTTCCCCTGGGGTGGGATCCTCACCAAGGCAAATGGATCAAAGCTCCTAGGCCACACAAGGTTTGAGGAAGCATACATGTGGTTTTTAACAAGTAAACTGTTAAGGGCCCAGCATGTAAACCTCCAGAAGCTATACTTATCCCAATAGTCAGATTTAGAGGATCTAAATAATGGCTCTGGTGGAGAATGCTGTTCCTGTTTCATGTTCCTCAGCTGTTTTGGGAAATATTGCTGAGATGCTGAGATCATTGAAGCAATTCTTCCAGAAGTGTCCTGTTTCCCAGGCTGTGACTCTTTTAACCAGCACTTACTGGGTTGAAATCTAAGCTCTGTTGAATGGTAGTTGCCATGCTAGAAACACCTGTATCATGCAAGCTATAGGGTACCTGGCCCTATTCTAAGCTAGTCATCTACATTAAGGCATTGTAGCCTCACCACATCCTGGGGGAAGGTTTCCCTTTGAGGCTTTGTTTATGGAAGTTAAACTTGGTCACTCATGTGGTAAGTAGTCTATTGGTTTCTGTGGCTTAAAACAATGGAAATTTCTCTCTCACAGTTTAATAGTTCAGAAGCCCAATGTCAAGGCATCAGGAGAGCTCTGTTCCCTCCAAAGGTCCTAGAGGAGAATCCTCCTTGCCTCCTCCAGCTTTACATGGTCTTCTCTTCTGCATCTGTGTCTCCTCTTCTGTTTCCTATAAGGGCACTTGTCCCTGGATCTAGGACTTGCCCTGGTAATTCAAGAAAAGCTTATCTCAACTTTAATATAATTGCATCTGCAAAGACCCTTTCCCCGAATAAGGTCACATTCACAAACTCCAGCAATTCGGAGGTACACATATCTTTGGGGGCAGGGGGACCATTCCATCCACTACATCTGAGCAGCTCCAAAGTACGTCCTCGAAACCATGATGCTACTTTTTCTCTTCCACACTTGCTCCTCACAGGTGTCAGAAAAATGCCCATGGAATTATCTGAGCTTTTCACAAATCATCACAGGGCCAAAGGGCTCATTTTTCTGTGCTGATATTCTGGCCATATTCCAGAAAGGCAGCACATAGTTTATACTATCCCACTTTTCCCCTGTTAGAGGTGATGGACAACAGCAAATTGAATTGCTTTTTAGAGGACTGAATTAAACTTTGCAAATGTTAAAAACTTTTATAATTTCAAAATTTCAAGTGTAAAACTTCAGTATCAAAACCACAGTTGACAAAAACCAACACTGATGAAGAATTACTCTCTGCGTGATAACAAAAACAACAGAAGACAGTGATAGTACAAAATAAAGGGGTCAGTAAAAACTTTCTCAACAAGACCCCAAAAGCACAAGCAGCCCAAAGGAAGATTAATATATGGGATTGCATTAAACTGAAGAGCTTCTGCAGAGCAAAGGAAACTATCAAGAATCTCAATAGAAAGCCTACAGAATGGGAGAAAATTTTTGCCAGTTACACCTCAGATAGAGGTCTAATATCTAGGATATACAAAGAACTCAAGAAAATCGCAGCTAAGAAAGCAAATAACCCAATCAAAAAATGGGCAAAGGATCTAAATAGACACTTCACAAAAGAAGAAATACAAATGGCCAATAAATGCATGAGGAAATGTTCCACATCATTGGCAATCAGAGAGATGCAAATCAAAACTACCCTGAGATTTCACCTAACTCCAGTCAGAATGGCAATCATAAAAAACACGAACAACAACACCTGCTGGCGAGGGTGTGGAGAAGTGGGAACCCTAATACATTGTTGGTGGGAGTGCAAACTTGTGCAACCACTGTGGAAAACAGTAT
>PVLC010039550.1:0-14237 GCA_004027655.1 Graphiurus murinus
ACACAAAAAAAAAAAAAAAAAAAAAAAAAAAAAAAAAAAAAAAAGAGAGAGAGAGAGAGAGAGATTAAGGGATGAAAATCTTACTTGAAGAAATAATAGCAGAAAACTCTCACACTTGGAGAAATGCACTTCTTGGTTGGTACAGGAAGGTCAAAGTTCTCCAAACAGAAAGTAAGACTACCCGAATGTATATTACAACCAGATTGTTAAAAATCAAACACTGAAGATCTTGAAAGTCATAAAAGAAGGAAATAATACATAAGGGGTTTCAGAATGTCTAGCAGCAGTTCTTAAAACCTCACAGGCCAGGAGAGAGTGGAATGATATGTTAAAAGCATTGAAGGAGCCTGGAGTGGTGGCGCACGCTTGTAATTCCAGCATTCGGGAGGCTGAGACCGGAGGATCCGGGTTCTCGGCCAGCCTCAGCTACCTAGTGAGGCCCTCTGCAACTTAGTGAGACACTGTTTCAAAATAAAGAATAAAAAATAGGGCTGGGGGTGTAGCTCGGAGGTAGAATGCCCTTGAGTTCAATCCCCAGTACTGCAAAAAAAAAAAAAAAAAAAAAAAAAAAAAAAAAAAAAAAAAAAAAAAAAAAAAAAAAGCATTGAAGGAGAAAAAAAAAATGCTTCAAACAATAACACCGTATCTAGCAAAACTACCCTTTAGAAATGAAGGAGAGAGAAAACTTTCCCAGATGAACAAAAGCCAAAGAAATTGATCTCTGTTAGACCTATCTTACGAGACATGCTAGAGGGAATTCTTCACGATGAAGGAAGAGGATGTTAATAAGTAACGTGAAAACACTTAAAGTATAAGACTCACTAGTAAAATTAAGTACACAGTCAATTTCAGAATCCTGTAGTAATGACCTTATGGTAATGATAGTGTGAAAGACATGGCAAAGCTTCCTGGATGTTAGGAACACATGTGGGGGTTGATGTGGATGGATGCCCAACTTCAGCCAATCTATGATAGGATAAAAGAAATAATGAAGGAATTGATTGCCGAAGAGATGATTAGTGACAATTAGGCACCTGCCAACATCCTAGACTTCTATTATGTCTGATCTTGTTTTTTTTTTTTTTTTTTTTTTTTTTTTTTTTTTTTTTTTTTTTTTTTTTTTTTTTTTTTTTTTTTTTTTTTTTTTTTTTTTTTTTTTTTTTTTGCAGTGCTGGAGATTGAACTCAGGGGCATTCTACCTCCGAGCTACACCCCCAGCCCTATTTTTTTATTCTTTATTTTGAAACCGAGTCTCACTAAGTTGCGGAGTGCCTCATTAGGTAGCTGAGGCTGGCCGCGAACCCGGATCCTCCGGTCTCAGCCTCCCGAATGCTGGGATTACAAGCGTGCGCCACCACGCCCGGCTCTGATCTTGTTTTAAATCTAGTCAAGATAAAATGGAATCTGGGAAGGGAGGAAACACTAAACATGTTTCTATATGCTCGCTCTGTAAAGAAGTCAAATATAAAGCTAGGATGAACATATTGGAAGGAGCAATCTTTGAATCCAAAGATTACAACATCCTCCCATAAAAGGTGTAACTTTTACTATTGTATATAGTTGAGGGTCAAAGACTTTATATATATATATATTGGTACTGGGGATTGAACTCAGGGGTGTTCTACCTCCGAGCTATACCCCCAGCCCTATTTTTTTACTTTATTTTGAAACTGGGTCTCACTAAGTTGTGGAGTGCCTCACTAGGTAGCTGAGGCTGGCCGTGAACCCAGATCCTCCAGTCTCAGCCTCCCGAATGCTGGGATTACAAGCGTGCACCACCACGCCCGGTGACTTTTTATAATTGGTGCATATAATTCACCCAGAATGGCGGGTAGACCTCTCCAGAGAAATTAGGCAAGGGAAAGAAGAAAGTAACATCCAAATTGGAAGGAAGAAGTGAAATGATCTCTGTTTACATACAACATGATCTAATAATATAAAACCCTAAACACAAGAATTCATAGATAAAAAACTAGAAACTCGTATCTCAGTCTTAGAAGAAGCAGTGTTGTATTTAGGAAATCAGGTAACTAACACTAAAACTAGATTGTCCACTAGATGTCATGCAAACTACAAATGGATCTGTGTTACCCCCCTGCCTTATAATGAGTCTCAACACTCCTGGTCACAGGTACAAAATCATTTATTAGGAATTTGGAACAATACTGATATTGCCCCTGATCTATAAACGTTACAAAATCAAATAAAATATATTAGTCAAGATCACATAGATGTTAGTTCTACTGCTGAAATGGGATCTGATTTTTTTTACTCAGCTTTCTAAACAATTGGATATTCGTTCCTGGATGAGTTATGGCATCTCTATTGCACTTGCCTTGTTACTTATAATCATATTCTGTTCATGTTTTCCAGTCATCTGACTAGCTTCATGATCCACCAAGGCACTTACCATAGAAGTGGAACCCATTCAATTAAAAAATAAAAAAGGGGGCAATGCCACAGCTCCTTAATAGCTGGATAATGAGCAAGGCTCAGTCCGGTGGAATCCTGCAAGGCAGACACTTCCAAGAAGGGATACGTGGCATATCCTGCTTTACATTATGTTATGTTCTGGGAACATTGGGTACTTCAGGTCTTGTTTTCACACTTATTATTAAAGAAAGTTTCTTAAAAACAGGTGGTGGCCAGTTGGATAATAACCTCTTGACGTTAGCTGAAAAAACAGTGCCTTCAGACAAACAACATAAGAATTCTCTAATCACTTACACACATTAGTCAGAAAACAGGCTCTGCAAAGTAATTCAGATATAGTTACTAATCAACCTTATGTTCTCCCTTGGCACACAGATATATAAGAAATAGCTAAGCCAAAGGGATTTAGGTCTACAATCATATCTATGGGTAAAGAAGGCTATAAGAATGTGGGTATCTGGTACCCCTTTATAGGATCAAAGCACAGGCAGTCTTTATCAACTCCCACAGTGTCTCCCTGGAACTTCACAGGACACATTAATAAAGATAGACAGACTATAGTTGACAGAAACAACATATGGTTTAGGAAAAACTCCCTAGCTTAGACCAATGGATACAGGCCTATTTCTCGTTAATCTTTAACACTGCTTTGTATCAGAGTCAAAATAAAGTAATTATATACTGATGTATAACCTTTAGAAAAAACAAGTTTGCTATCGTCAAACTGTCTGATAACCTGTCCATAAACTTTCCTGTTCTATGTGCTTCACTGCCGAATGAAGAGTATAAAAACAGCTGCTTGTGAACAATAAAGTAGGTACGCTTCATCACTACATTTGGTGTGCGTATTCTCGCGACCTCGTCTCATTCCCCACCTGTCGACTGACCCCTGGCTCCTGCTAGGGCTGGACCCCGGCAATCAACCAACAAACAAATAGAACCAATAAATGAATTCAGTAAAGATCCATGGAACAGAAGAGAACCCAGACGCAAACCCACATATTTACTACCAACTCATATTCAACGAGGATGCCAAGAGTTCAGAAGGGGAAGAAGGACAATCTTTTTAGTAAATATGTTGATAAAACTGGACATACAGTCAGAGAGAAAAAAATTAGACCCTTATTGCTGGCACAGTAAATGTATACAATTTCAGTTGTCAATTTCTAAAACACAAATGATATCAAACAACAAAAAGACATGCAGCCTTTATATGGACAGCCATACGAATAGCTCTGTATTCTTTTATTTACTCATTTTTAATATTCTTTTGTTTTAATGTTAATTTTATTAGACCCTGAAGATAATATCAATAGAATTAAAAGTTACTTTGGATAAAAAGAAATAAAGAAACGTAACTTTTGAAACAGAAATGTTGAAAGTCTAGGAAAACTAATTTGCAATCAAATCATAAGGAAGATATTAATTATTCACTAGAAGAAATGGACTGCAATTGCACAAATGGAGAATTGCTTGTCTTTTAATCAAAGTGGATTTAATTTACAAAGAATGAATAGAAAGGAATTTATAGCATTTCCTCTTTGGAGGCATTAAAGAAATCCAACCATTCCATAATTCCTTATGGAAACTTTTACCTTAAGGTTAAAGTTTTATGCACACAATGCTTTTTTTTTTTTTTTTTTTTTTGCGGTACCGGGGATTGAACTCAGGGGCATTCTACCTCCGAGCTATACCCCCAGCCCTATTTTTTATTCTTTATTTTGAAACCGAGTCTCACTAAGTTGCAGAGTGCCTCACTAGGTAGCTGAGGCTGGCCTCGAACCCGGATCCTCCAGTCTCAGCCTCCCAAATGCTGGGATTACAAGCGTGCGCCACCACGCCTGGCCACACAATGCTTTTTATGTTATACAATATGTCTCTCAGGAAGTTGGACAAGAGTAGTTTCTGCAGACACTCCTAAGTCACTGAGTTTGTAATTTTCGGCCCTGAGAGAGTTCCCCACAATGAAATAACTATGCAAAACACCAGCTAGTTCCAGACTTAAGGTTCATTGTATATATGTGATGTTGTCAGTGTTGGGATAGTTAAGAGCAAAGTGCCAAGGGACGTTAAGAAATGCTTTGGTGGGAAAGTACTTTAAAATTTGCTTCTATTTTTTTTCTTTTGCTATTATGCCAGTAGCCTCCCCGAGAGCAAACAGTAGCGTTAAGTGGACCGTGGGGATCTCACCGCCTTCTACTCTCAGTGGATTCATTATCTCAGATTGAAAATCCTTTTTTAAAGTAAATTACTCTGTAATACATTCAATATGGAATTGCATGCACAGCACCCTCGTTAGCCACATTTAAAAAATATTCTAAGTACTTAAAAACAGTAACCGTGTCGATTGCAAATTATTAAGTCATCAAATCCTCTAGCTGTTTCTAGATCTTAGTGTGTCTGTAACGGAGGGTTCTGTCAGCCGTGGTCCCAGCAGAAAACAGATGGCCTGCTCCAACTGGGATGCTAAAAGACGTTTAGCAAAGCAACAGTTTACCATGTGAGAAAGATTTAGTAAAAGCAGATAGAAAAACCATTGCCATTCTGGGTGGCTATTTTGATATGCATCTTGCTGGGTTCTGCCCCCCAAATTAAAAATACTTTTTCTTTGCTTGCAACTAAGTTAGAAAAATCATAACTAAAAAAAATGATAAATAATATTACTTGGCATCACAAATTATTTATTCTATTCCAATTTATCTATGTGCACAAAATTTGAAAATATTCTAACAATTAGCTATGGATCATCCAGAAATTAGACAATTTTTAAGACTACTTAATTTTTTTTTTTCCCAACGGAGCATACCATAATCCAATGCCCTTGATAAATGGACCAACACATTACAAAGTGTGGATCTGGCTTTTAGTTGATTCTTTTTTTTTTCAGTTGATTCTTGTTCAGGACAACATGTGATTTTTTTTTCTTTCAGTGATTTGATTAAATCTCGATTATACCAGAAGTCATACTAGCAAGTCTGAATGACTTCCTATGGGTTTTTTTTTTTTTTTTTTTTTACGGTATTCATTTATTCACTTTGCATCATGTTGACTTCTCAAACTATGTGTTTAACTTCAGATAGCTACAAACTTCTTAAGTTGATCTCATAAATTATAACTAATTTTATGATGATATTTTAAATTTTGAATATGTCTTCATGCATATGTGCCTTTATAACAAAATCCCTGAGACTACCTTATAAAGAATAGAAATTTATTTCTCATACTTTTGGAAGCTGGGAGTTCCAGATAAGGATTAATGTCTGATTTGAACCCAGATTTACCTTCCAAAATTTTACTGCATCCATTGGAGGGGGGTATCACTGTATCCTCACATGATGGAAGGCAAAAGGCAAGAGAGCCCAACGCTGTGTCCAGCCTCTTTTATAAGGGCTTTGATCTCATTCCTGATGGAGGAGCTCATAGGACTTTTTACCTCTTACAGGTTTCTCCTTAAATACAATCACCCTGGATATTAAGTTTTGACGACATGTGTTTTGGAGGTGAAACCTTAAAAAAAGAAAGGGAGTGAACCTTAGAAGGGAATTTTAGGACATTTTATTTATTTATTTTTGGTACTGGGGACATTTGAACACAGGGACATTCTACACCTGAGCTACACCCCCAGTCCTATTTTTTATTTTGAAACAGGGTCTCATTAAGTTGCAGGGGGTTTCACTAAGTTGCAGAGGCTGGCGGAAAACCTGTGATCCTCTCGTCTCAGTCTCCCAAACACTAGAATTAAAGTGTGTACCACCATGCCCAGCTCTTTATTCTATTTAATTTAACATTTGGTGATAAAATTTTAAATCAAATCACAAAAACACTGTGCAACCTATTTGTTTGCAATGCAGACCACAGAGAGGGCGAGCTCATTAGCCTCCTTCTCACCACAAGCAGTCTTTATCAGAACTGGGATCTCACACAGCAAGTGATCCAGTTTATTGATGTCACACAGAGGCAATGCTAATGTAAGAGTGGCCTCGGGGACAGCATAGGTCATTCCACTCAGCCACACAATGGACACCAACAGGATGCAGAGGCGCTGATTCATAATGAAGGTGTAGTGCAGAGGTCTGCAGATGGCCCCTTAGTGGTCGAAAGACATAAGGCCCCTAAGCAGACACTCTGTGCTTCCCATTATGCTGAAGAAATAAAGCTGAACTGCACACCCCACGTAGCTGATGGTCTTCGTGGAGATTCCCAGGTTGAACAGTATCTGAGGGACAATGCTTGTGGTGTAAGACATGTCCAAAAGGGAGAGGTTGGTGAGGAAGAAATACATGGGGCTGTGGAGGCGGGGGTCTAACTTGGACACCAGAATGATGGCTAGCACTTGGGAGGCTGAGACAGGAGGATCGCAGATTTGAGGACAGCCTCAGTAAATAGTGAGACTCCCGTCAACCTAGTGAGACCCTGTTTCCAAATAAGAAATAAAATTGGGCTGGAGGTGTAGCTCAAAGGTAGAATGCCTCTGGGTTCAATCCCTAGTAATACACACATAACACACACACACACACACACACACACACACACACACACACACACACACACCTCTTTTCAGTCCTCTGCTCTTTGTGTAATCACAAAAAGACAGTCAGCTATGTTCCAGCTGTCTGTGTTCTGTTGAGTTTTGACTGCTTTTCTTCTCCTGCCAAGACAGAGTCTTCCCACTGGTTGTGTTCCGAGTCTTGGAGCAACTGAAACATGATGCCTTCCTTTATTCCACCATCTTTTTTTTTTTTTTTTTTTTTTTTTTTTTGCGGTATGGGGGATTGAACTCAGGGGCATTCTACCTCCGAGCTACACCCCCAGCCCTATTTTTTATTCTTTATTTTGAAACCGAGTCTCACTAAGTTGCGGAGTGCCTCACTAGGTAGCTGAGGCTGGCCGCAAACCCGGATCCTCAGGTCTCAACCTCCCGAATGCTGGGATTAGAAGCGTGCGCCACCACGCCCGGCTGTTCCACCATCTTTGAATCTTCTTCTGAAAACTCTTGTTTGTTTGCGACACCATCTGTACATTGAAGCCTCAGGCATTTATTCTAGTCTCTCTAATCTAGCTTTGTATTTTGGGACCTTTCCGGAAATTCAAGCCAGCTGCTTTTTTCTCCTTCTGAGTCATTTCACTGTTTTACCACTAGATGGCAGCATAAGTCCAGGTTTTCTGTGAGTCTAGTGTTGGCATCTTGTCAGTCTTTCAGCACTAGAGGGTGATTCTCACCCAGATTGGTCCCAAATCTTCAGTTTATGTGTTCATCATGTATTGGGCGAGCAGCTACTCAGGAACTGTGGAATTCCTTCTGGTTATGGGCAGAATCACTGTAGATGGACCAGCCCTAGAATCTACACCATACTTGTGGTCACGAATCCTGCAATGCTGTCACACCCTGGGTCCACAGCCCGGGAGACCAGTGCAGTACCTGGTACAACCCAAAGCCGCACTGCAATGACCTGCCTCCTGCCGAGGTGCACTTGCGTCTGTAGACTGCTGCAACCAGCCACAGATGGTGCTCACGGGGTAGAAGTCCAATACACCAGAGTGTGCGCCTCTTCCTCTGTTGGGGGATGTTCCAGAGCCTCCTTCTATGGGCACTGGCAAGCCGGGTGTGGTGGCGCACGCTTGTAATCCCAGCATTCGGGAGGCTGAGACCGGAGGATCCGGGTTCGCGGCCAGCCTCAGCTACCTAGTGAGGCACTCCGCAACTTAGTGAGACCTGGTTTCAAAATAAAGAATAAAAAATAGGGCTGGGGGTATAGCTCGGAGGTAGAATGCCCCTGAGTTCAATCCCCAGTCCCGCAAAAAAAAAAAAAAAAAAAAAAAAAAAAAAAAAAAAAAAAAAAAAAAAAAAAAACTATGGGCACTGGCATGACTTTCTTAGCTCTCGTATGGATAGTTTTGTGTGCAAATAGCTATTCAAATTGCTGTGTCTGTGGGGAGACCCAACTTCCATCCTGCTCTGCCTTCCTTGATTGAATAATTCAATTCATTGATATTCAAGGTAATTATTGATTGGTAAGCACTTCCTACCACTGTTCTGTTCATTCCTTTTGGGTTACTTGGTCAGTCTTTTGTTCCTTCCTTACATTCTTGCTATCTTTCCTTGTGATTAGGTGATTTTCTTTACTGGAATGCAGAAACTTTTTTTTTTGAAAATGTATTTTGGCATTTATTGCATTCAATATTATATGTCTGTGTGTGTGTATATATATATATATATATATATATATATATATATATATATATATATATATATATATATATTCTACCTTTGAGCTACAGCCCCAGCCCTATTTTTTATTCTTTATTTTGAAACAGGGTCTCACTAAGTTTTGGAGTGCCCCACTAAGCAGCTGAGGCTGGCCACAAACCTGCGATCCTCTCGTCTCAACCTCCCAAATACTGGGATTACAAGCATGCACCACCATGCCCGGCGATATTATAATCTGTTTTAAGGGAGAATTTATTGAGGTTGAAAGTGGGAAAAGGCAACATTGAGTGCAAAAGCAGACAAATGAATAGAATAGAGGAAATGCAGAAGAATTTAGGAAATGAAAATATTATAGTAGCTATTGTGGTTGGTATGGGAAGTAATGGTGGCTTTAGTGTATGCATCCAATGTAGTGGTTGAAAAAGGAAATAATGGTAAGGTAGAGTTAGAGATCCTTTAATGAGTGGATTTAATTTCCTCTATGCAAAATGTTATGAATCAGCCAGTAAATTATTCAGATCATTTCCACAACTCTCTATGTAAAATAACTAAAGTTTATCAAGATATTGAGACCTCAAGATGACTAGCAGCAATAGCCACATCCAGAAAGGGGTTAAACTTTCTTTTATATGTGTTATACCAATCTTAATAAAAACAAAGATGTTCAAATTTTACTTTTATATCAAATAAATTCCTAAACTATTAATTGAATTCTCCCTAAACATTGAAATTTCACTTTGGTTTTATATGTACATATACGTAACTTTCTTTAGGTAAAATTTTGAGTGTTTGGTAAAAAAATTGTTATTTTGATAATAATATGAAAAGATAGTGTTTACTTCTCATATTAGCTTAGGGCATTAGTTATCTATATTTCTACCTACTGTTCTTTCTTCCAACAAAATCTGACTTGATTTATTTACTCCACCATACCTAATGCTTCTCACCCAAACTCCCTGCCCCACTAGCCCCTGTGACTCTACCTTGGAATTCTGATTATCACAGTTTGAAAAGACATCAGATTTGTTTTAGTTATGAAGGCATTTGTTGAAGCAGAATCCTGTACTTCTTACTTTACTTTATGGTTACAATGCTATGCAGAGCCGAGGACATCTTTGCCATGGAGAAAACCATTGTTAAACTACCTTGATTTCTACCTTACAGACCTTCCCAAATAGATATCTGCATGTCTTTACCACTGTGGTTAAAATGGTTTGTTGTCTTCCTTTTGTTTATTAGGAAAGACCTGGTTGCTTGGGAGAATAAGAAAAAAAAAAAAAAACTTGATCAGTTTCCTAGAAAAAGTGATCTCAGAATTGCTCATGCTTAAGTCAAGGGTAGAACACGTATTCACCTTAAGATATAATATGTGCATGTCTTTCAGCAAAGCTTCTCAATATCTAACCAGGGTGCCCTTCATACTGGAGTACACTGAGCATATGTCCCCAAGAAGTGGGAAAGAATCTAGTAAAAATAAAATATATCTGAAGATTTCCTCCTCACCACTCTGGGTATTCTTTATTATGACATTTTTATGTGTAATTCATAAAAGATCCTGATATTTCAGAGTCTAGATGACATTTATTCTTCTGAAATGATCAATCCTATTGATGTAGAAGATCCGGGTTCGCGGCCAGCCTCAGCTACCTAGTGAGGTACTCTGCAACTTAGTGAGACTCTGTTTCAAAATAAAGAATAAAAATAGGGCTGGGGGTGTAGCCCGGAGGTAGAATGCCCTTGGGTTCAATCCCAAAAGGAAAAAGGAATCACAATGGACTGAGGTCGATAAATTCATGAATCTGCTACAGCATAGAACATTCCACCCTGAACACACAGTAGAGACATGAGCCAAACTCAGAGTGAAATACTATTTCTCAGGTTACAGACATGGGAAGCTCTCTGATTCTGTTTGATGCCATTCAGTTTTATGATGTTTAGCTTCAATTAACGAATTAATGTTCTAATTTAAATAACTTGTCTATATACACATATTTGTTACCATCACCAGGTGGCAGTTTCCTTGGTTCTTATCTTCTCAAAAGAAAGGTTTCATTTGAGAGACACAGATAAGGTGAGCATAAAGGATTTATTTAGTAGAGTAAGTGGGTCCCAAGAGAGGAGGCCGTGTTGAAAGGGTAAGAGTATGATGCACCCCAAAGAATTGTGGGGCGATCTGTTCTGTCTCACAAGTGTAGGGGAAGTGGTGAGGTGGCTTCCAGGTGGCCCTGCCACCTCCTTCCTCATGTATTATGTATTTGGGGTGGATAGTACTGTTTTATGCTACTGTTTTGTACATTTATGCCATAAAGAAGGTGGATTTTGGGCCAGGTTTTTTTTTGCCACCTGAAATAGACTGATGTTTTACGCCTCCCTGTAAAGTGAGCCCTATCGCCCCCTTGCTTATGTATTTCTAGCTACCTAACATCGCTAAACACAAGTACCATCTCAACCAGAAAGGGAAGATTTTAGTATTTGTTTAGACATAGAGCGCCTGTATGAGCACACATTATACAAGTAGAATCCATGCCCTATATTGTAAGAAAGAATATAAGAAATAAGGAACATGATATTGGGCTGGAAATGTAGCTCAGAGATACAGTGCTTGCCTAGCACATGTAAAGCCCTGGGTTTGGTCCCCAGAAGTGGGAAAACAAGAGAGAAACACAAATAGTGCGCAAGAAGAGCACGCAACATAAGACTGGATTATGAGACAAGAGCAAGTTATTAGGAAACCCATGTACCTACTCCGATAGTTACATCATTTCCTCTGAATGCTACCAAATATTACTTAGACCTTAAAATGCTCCTCACCAGCTTGCCCAATGCTCCCTTCACGTCCTTGTTCCTCAGGGTGTAGATGAAGGGGTTGAGGGTAGGAGTCACCACTCCATAGAAGAGAGCCATGAACTTGGGCTGGTCCCTTGTGATGGAAGAGGGAGGCTGAAGGTACATGCTAATGCCCGGGCCATAAAACAAAAGAACCACAATGAGGTGAGAGGAACATGTCCCAAAGGCCTTTTTCCTTCCTTCAGAAGATTTGATCTTAAATATAGCACGTCCAATACTAGCATAGGAAGCAAGAATTAAGCATAGAGGAATAGCTAACATAAAAATGCAGACCACAGAGAGGGCGAGCTCATTAGCCTCCTTCTCACCACAAGCGGTCTTTATCAGAACTGGGATCTCACACAGCAAGTGATCCAGTTTATTGATGCCGCACAGCGGCAATGCTAATGTAAGAGTGGCCTCGGGGACAGCATAAGTAATTCCACACAGCCACACAATGGACGCCAACAAGACGCAGAGGCGCTGATTCATGATGAGGGTGTAGTGCAGAGGTCTGCAGATGGCCACGTAGCGGTCGAAAGACATGAGAGCCAAAAGCAGACACTCTGAGCCTCCCATTGTGTGGAAGAAATAAAGCTGAACCACACACCCCACGTAGCTGATGGTCTTCTTGGAGCTTCCCAGGTTGAACAGCATCTGAGGCACAATGCTTGTGGTGTAACACATGTCCAGAAAGGAGAGGTTGGTGAGGAAGAAATACATGGGGCTGTGGAGGCGGGGGTCTAACTTGGACACCAGAATGATGGCCATGTTGCCCATCATGGCCATGGGGTACGTTATCAGAAGAATAATGAATAGGGGAAGCTCCAGCCAAGGACGGTCAGCGAAGCCCAGTAGAATGAACTCGTCAGGGTGGCTTTCGTTAATGAGTGCCATCCTTTTTGATATGTTTCCCCTGTAGGAAGGAAGTGACAGAAAATAGGTAGATTTATTAGGAATGATAAGACATAATCGTGCATTGACCGCCCACTCACAGAGGATGAGATGAGATTTATGAGGCAGGTAATACAAATGGTCTCACAACAGGTAATCAGCTTTTCCTTCATGACAGGACAAATTAAAAGCAGTTACCTTCAACATGTAAGCTAATCATCTGGAAACTAAAATTTCTCTTTTGTTTAATAAAGGTGACAAATAGCTATCTTCTTAAGTTCTGATGAGGGTTCAATGAAAAAGTTATAAGTCACTTGTTTTGGAAACGCCAAAGCATTGGTTTTCAAACTTTTGCTGGCATAAAAATTAGTTGAGTTGGCTGTTATCATGAAGCTTATTAGTTTATAATTTTGGGTGTGTGATAGAAGAGAGGAAGCGTGGTACCCTGGATCAGATGATTTATTCTCACACACAATGTTGCAAGGCACCACAGCAATGTTAAGAAAAGTAATAGTGTTAATGTTACAATAGTTGAAGAAGAAGGAGAACAAAACTTGGTGCTATGAGAATTGTCTAGATAGTCTTGTTCAATTCCACAAATTAGTTGAATAATCATATTATCTTCATGGATAGTTAGAAGCCATAGGATTTTTTTGTTTGTTTGTTTTGTTTTTGGAGTGTGTGTATGGTACTAGGGAATCTAAAGGTCCCTCTACCTCTGGACTATACCCTTAGCCCTACTTTATTTTTTACTTGGAAACAGGGTCTCACTAAGTTGCTGAGAGCCTCAGTAAGTTGCTGAGGCTGGATTCGAGCCTGCAATCCTACTGTCTCAGTCTCCTGGGATTACAGGTGTGCACCACCATGCCCAGCTAGAAGTCCTAGTGTTTAAGCAAATATTTCTTAGATCTTTGGAATTGAGCAAGAAATTAGAACCCGTGTAACATAAGTGTCCTTAAGCATAAATTAAGGCAAATAGATTACTATAAAAGTTTTCCTTTGTTGAAGAATTCAGGTTTGCATGTAGTTTTTCGCTTAGCAGTTTAGTGCAAACTTTGAGCATTTCATCTTCCATGTCAAATTTTAGTTAATTTATTTTCATGTAGGGATTTTCCCCTTATCCTTTTCTGTTTTTTTTCCCTTTCTTTTTTTGTGGTACTAGAGATTGAACCCAGGGGCATTCTACCTCTGACCTATACCCCCAGCCCTATGTTTTATCCTTTATTTTGAAACAGGGTCTCACTAAGTTGCAGAGGCCGACTGCGAACCTGGATCCTCCTGTCTCAGCCTCCCAAATGCTGGGATTACAAGCATGCACCACCACACCTGGCTCCTTATCCTGTTTTAATATGAGAGTTTGGAGAATTATCAGTGACTGTGTACAGTTAAAATATCTTTTTAAATCACAGTTAATTACTGTCAGGAGAAAAGTCACTTTCCCAATTCTAGCCTCCAGACACATTCAGATTAGCGGCTATTTTACATTACCAGGACATATTCTGTTTTTAGCTAAAAGGGACACTGAAAAGAGCAACATTCACTAGCGGAATAAAGCATTTTGTGACAATTACTTTTAATTTATAGTGCTCTTTCCCTATATTGGTGAGGCATATTCCATGAAATCCATGACTTTCTATAGGATGGGGAACCTTTCAGATGGAAGGTTAAGTATCTTCTTTTTTTTTTTTTTTTGGCGGTACTGGGGATTGAACTCAGGGGCATTCTACCTCCGAGCTATACCCCCAGCCCCATTTTTTATTCTTTATTTTGAAACCGAGTCTCACTAAGTTGCAGAGTGCCTCACTAGGTAGCTGAGGCTGGCCGCGAACCTGGATCCTCCGGTCTCAGCCTCCCGAATGCTGGGATTACAAGCGTG
>PVLC010039552.1:0-14251 GCA_004027655.1 Graphiurus murinus
TTTTTTTCAGAATATGGTGGGGATTAATCATCTACTTTAGGAATATGAATTTTGAAATGATGTCAAGAAAGGATTTGAGTGGCTGAGATTGGAGGAAGTAAAGAGAGCCAGGAGGCTGTCCTAGTAGCCAAGGCCAGAGATAAAGAATAGTTGAAATAGAGAGATGGTAGTGGGAATGGAAAGAAGAGGGCATAGACTAAAGACTGGGCAGACAGGAAATCCTCATAGTGAACTTTTATGGCAGTCATGACAGGGCATAGAAGTAAGTTGCATGAACAGGGATACTTTTCTTGTTCTTGCCTAGAGTTTAGCAGAGCCTTGCAGTTAAGCTATGATGAGAAGGAGATTCAGAATGAGCACATGGGATGCAGTTTATCTTCTTAGTTTTGGAGATGGAGATGCATTTGGGAAGTTAGGAGAAGATAACTGAACCAAGGCCCAAGGCAATGTGTATCCCACCCTTTAGCCCCTTAGCAGCCTTCCCTCTCTAATCTTCGCTTGCAGTTTTCACCTTCTATTCTGAGCCCCCTTTTATGGTGGGATGCTGAGTTCCTCTTAAGACACCTGGGACTGTATACTTTCATTATGAGAGTCTCTTTGTAATCATTGTGCCAAATCCCCGATTTCCTACATTTATGAATATGTGTTTTTCCTTTCCCCCTTTCTTCATTTTCTGCCTTTGAGCTTCTATCAAATATTAGAAATTCTCTAGACAGCAATGAAATATGTTAAATTAGATATCTACTCTATATAATTACAGAAAAATCTATCTACTCACATTTTGTAGAGAGGGCAGGAAGCAATTTCACCCTATTTTAGAAGGTTATTTGTTAATTTCATGCCTAGAAGACATAAAAAACAGTAGAGGTATTCTGGAGAAAAATATCTTTCATTTGATTTAGTGTTCAACTTCCCTCTCTGGTGTTTAACAGAAAGAGCATTAAGATAAGAGTTATCAATTAGCTTCATGACCTTGGGAAGATCATTTAACTTCTCAAAGTCTTACATGCATAGTCTTTAAAGATCCTAAATAAAGAGATGGTAGATGTGAGAGTGATTTGATTTTTTTTTATGTGTGTACTGGGAATTGAACCCAGGATACTAAGTACATCGTGTTCTACCACTGAGCTACACACTCAGCCCCTGCTTTGAAAGTTTTATATCAGAGCACTCACTGGTTGATGTTATCTCTGTAGGCCTGATTGCTGAAAATTTTCAGTTTAGATTGAATTACTCAACCAGAGACTTGTTTGTTCTCTTTCTACAGTTTTCCTAGCATTAGTGGTTATTTTCCTGTAAGCCAGTACATCAGTCCTCAATGATCAACAAATTAGTTGTGATAGAAAAGATAGAAATTGGACTGAGACTGAAACAGAACTGCTTACCCCAAACCCATTCTCTTTTCATTCTGCTTCTATCTTCATGGCTTTTTATAAAGAGGGAGTGTGTGTGTGTGTGTGTGTGTGTGTGTGTGTGTGTGTGTATGGTGAGGGGAGATAATTGTGTGTGTGCAAATGCAAATGCATACTCAAGGCTTTATAAATGTAATCTACAGATTTAGAATACTCATTAGCCAATCTTCCTACCCTTTCCCTAGCCTCATGTATTTCCTTCTTCATCCCTTTATCCATGTTCGTCTTCCTAATTTTTACTACTTTTTTTCTACTGTATGTAATTTGGTGATAGCAATAATGGTGATTGCAAACTCTAAACTGATCTGTTAGAAATTATTAGGATTATTATGATTTTTTCCCCATTTTCCCTGCTTAAGAGAGTCCCATTATTTGAAGTGTTTTTGCTCCTATGGTTAAAAACATTCTCTCTTCCTGTGCTTCCAGACTACCTCCCTATGGTCTCAGGTCCAGCTAATCTGTTTGTCAGGACTGTTTCCTCAGCAGCCAGAATCACTTTGGGAAGTCTTATTTCTGTGCTGCTAAGAGCCTCTCCTCTCTCTTTCATCTGCCTGCAGTTGCACTTCTTGGGCCCACCATACTATCACATCTTCAGATCCTTTTGTCTTCTCTTGTCAGTCAGATGGTGGCATCAACTAGTAATGAGTGCTGGCATTGCAGTGGTTGAGTGCAACTCAAAGCTAGAGGAGAGGCGTGGGAAACAGACAGAATCGGGCCAGCATCCTCTTTTTGTAATGGATTTAGTTATACTAAAATAACTGACTAATTATATGGAAACTAATAAGTAAAAACATATTATTCCCTATTGGCTGTAAGGTACTCTTTTAGATGTTGTTGGGGTTACAGACAAGAATTATATGTTGAAACACTTAGAATTCAGCAAATGAAAAAGGTAAATTGCAATACAAAATATAATATATATATAACTTGTTGTAGAAGAGTCTAGCATAAAAAGGATGGAAGATGTTTGGGTGTATAAAAAGGATTTTTTTTCTTTTTTTGCTACTGGGGTTTCAACCAGGAGCATTCTACCTCCAACATACACTCTGAGCCCTTTTAATTTTTAATTTTTTGGAACAGAGTCTTACTAAGTTTTTAAGGGTCTCGTTAAGTTGCTGAGACTGGTCTTGAATCTGTAATCCTCTTCTCTCAGCTTCCTAAATACTGGGATTACAGTAGTATATCACCATACCCAGCTGGCATAAAATATTTTAAAGAACTCTTTTGAGGCAGAAAGTGACTGTGGCTAGATAGAATTTAAAAAAAAAGGAGAGAAGAGGTCTAAGTTGACAACTTTAAGCAAAAGAAGTTAAATTTCCTTGTTCTGTGATAGGAACCAGGCTGCTCAAGTAGTACAGTACTCCACAGAGTACTATAGACTAATCTCCTTTGAAGCAAAAAGTTGGGAGCCCTGAACAGAGTGATTAGAAGCTGTAGAGGTTACCCACTTTGCCAGAAAGGATATTCGAGGGCCATTCTTGTCACTTCCAAATGTCAGTTTAGGTAGTCAACACGTGGGAAGGCTGAATCCCTGATCTCAGGAGCAACTGAAAGGTTTGCATGTCTCTCTACGACAAGAAGAGTGGGGCTATACCATTCTCATTTGTAAAAATTTTACCTATAACATGAATAAATAGATGGACTGAGGGAATGTAAAACTATAGATAAAATGTGATATGAATGGAGTTGAAGATAATTTTTTGTTGGGTAGATAAGGGAAAACTTTTCATGTTATTCATTCATTTTTTTTTTTTTTTGCAGTATTGGAGATTGAACTCAGGGGCATTCTACCTCCGAGCTACACCCCCAGCCCTATTTTTTATTCTTTATTTTGAAACAGGATCTCACTAAGTTGCAGAGCACCTTACTAGGTAGCTGAGGCTGGCCGCGAACCTGGATCCTCTGGTCTCAGCCTCCCAAATGCTGGGATTCCAAGTGTGCGCCGCCACACCTGGCTTATTCATTCATTTTTTAATTTATTCATTCTTCTCCATAGCTATTCAAGAAATAATATTGAAACCTTACGCGCTGCAAGGTGCTGGGATATAGCAGTCAACATAATAGATGTAGTTCTTTCAAGGAACTTATTATCTACTAATGAGGCAGCTCACACATGACAAATTACACTTTTCATAAATGCTAAGAAGGAAAAGTATAGGGAACTTTGACAGCTTATAAAAAGAAGGAACTGGCCTAGTCTTGGGGGTGTAGTAAAAGTGTCCATAGACTAGGTGCCATTTGAGCTAGATCATTTTTGGAGGTTTGAGCTAGGGTTGATTAATTCACAGATTGTTTTCCTAGGGCATGGGACCATAGACTCCCAAGACATTTGATTTATCTTTTTTACCTAGTCAGTCAGTGTAATATTGAACAGGGTACCCCCATAAAATTAGGTATGGCCTTTACTTGAATATACTTGGAGGAAATCTTCACAAGAAACAGATTTCATAAAATAGGCTTCTTTGTCTATTTTGAGGACTAAGACAAGGTAACTTGCCTTTAAGGTGAATTACCCTTCGTATAATTCATGAGACATTCATAACTTTACCTTAAACAGATATAGAATTTAAATCTTTACATGTTTATGCAAAATTATTGTGCTCCATGCTTTATGAATACTCTTAATAAGACCTTGATATAGTATATATTAATTACTTGGGTTATTTATCTCCTCTACTAACCCCTTCGTCTTCTTAGTACTTAACATAATGCCCATAGCATACTAGACACTTAAATTTTTTTCATGAAATTAGCATAGCAGTAAGCCGGGCATGGTGGTGCACGATTGTAATCCCAGTACTTGACTGGCTGAGATAGGATGTCCACTAGATCAAGGACAGCCTCAGCAAGTAATGAGACTCTTATCAACCTAGTGAGACTCTATTTCAAAATGAAAATACAAAATAGGGCTGGGAGTGTAGCTCAGAAGTAGAATGCCCCTGAATTCAATCCCTAGTATTACACACACACACACACACACACACACACACAGTAGTAATATTTCTCTAAAAAACATATTTGACCTTTGTAAATATCATTCTACATGCTGAAGTTCTAATAGAAAATAAAATAGACTGAGTCTCTACTTTCATTAAGTGAGGAGGATAGGTATTAAAAATAAACAAATGAATATAGAATAGAAGTTTTTGTGTGTGTTTAGGTGCTGCAAGAAGCAAATAGTAAGACAGGATTAGATGATATAAGAAATTTGTTGGAAGAGATATCTGTGAAAGATAAAGGGGAGGGATAAAGAAAGGTGGTAGACAAAAACAAACAAACAAACAAAAAAACATGGTGCAGGCCTGAAACCTATGAAAAGTAAAAGAGAAGGAAAAAAGTTGAGAGTTGGGCGTGGTGGCACATGCTTGTAATCCCAGCATTTGGGAGGCTGAGACCAGAGGATCCAGGTTCGAGGCTGGCCCTCAGCTACCTAATGAGGCACTCCATAACTTAGTGAGACCCTGTTTCTAAATAAAGAATAAAAAATAGGGCTGGGGGTATAGCTTGGAGGTAGAATGCCCCTGAGATCAATCCCCAGTACACACACACACACACACACACACACACACACACACACAAAAGTTGGGGAGGAAGAATCTCCTTTTAGTTCATTGATGTGTTATCAATCTTCTAAGTTCCCTGCCTCTGGTATTTTCTGCTTCTTTTTCCTTTGTAGTACTTAGTCTTCTTGGGGACTTGGGGGAGTTTTCCCATTGTTTAAAATCTAAGCTATAGAGCAAGTGGGACTTGAATCCCTCCTCTACTCTGCCATTCTTTCTCTTTCCTACCATGGTGTTTTGATACATGTATACATTTCATAATATTCAAATGAAGGTAAGCATGTCTGTTTCCACACACATTTATTATTTTTTTGGTGGAAATACTAAAAAGCTTATAACTTTTTCAAAATATACAGTATATTTTCATTATCTGTAGTCACCCTACTGTGTAATAGTACACCAAAACTTATTTCTTCTATTTAACTATAGCTTAGCACCTATTGATCTACTTTTCCCCATCCTTCTCTCCCTGTGTGTTCCTCAGCCTCTGGTAACCACCATTTTACTCATAGCTTCTATAAAATCACCTTTTTATAATTCTACATATGAATAATATCATGTGGTATTTGTCTTTTTATGCCTTGATTATTTCACTTAACATAATGACCTCCAGTTCCATTATTTCACAAATGGCTGGTTTCATCCTTTTTTATGGCCAAATAGTATTCTCTTGTGTAAATGCACCACATTTTTTTATTCATTCATTAGATAGACACTTAGGTCATTTCAATTTTCTATGTAACTATTAGAAGGAAACATAGAGGAAATGCTTAAGGATGTTGAATAGGAAGATTTTTTTTATAAGATCCCTAACATTTAGGAAACAAAAGCAAAAATAGACAAAATATACCACACTAAAGTTTTTCTGTATATGACACAGTCAATAGAATGAAAAGATAACTGACAGAATGGAAGAAAATATTTGCAAACTATGTATCTGGTAAAGGGTTAATATCTGGAATATATAAAGAACTTAATTCAATAGCAAAAAAACCCCAAATATTCCATTTAAAAATGAGCAATAATTCTAAATAAACATTCCTCAAAAGAAGACATACAAATGGCCAACCAACAGTTTATATGACAAGTGCCCAATCTCACTAATCACTGGGAACATGGAAATCAAAACTACTATGAGATATCAGCTCACTCCAGTGACACGTGCTGGCAAGTATGTAGAGGAAAAAAGAAGCCCTTGCACACTGTTTGTGGAAATGTAAATTAGTATAGTCATTATGGTAAACAGTGTGGCTCTCCCTCAAAAAATTAAAAATTGATCTACTGTATGATGCACCAATCCCACTATGATATATAATATATAGTCAGTATGTTAAGGAGACATCTGTATTCCCAAGCTCATTGTAGCACTATTTGCAGTATCCAGGAAATAGGAACACATATATAACTTTGGAAGGAGATTCCATGCATAAAGGCTCTGTAAGAGAGTGTATTTGATGTGCAGGATAATAAATGAAAGTACCAGTGTCTGGAGCAGAGTTAGAGGGGCAGCAGTGGCATGTGGGGGGTATAGCATTCATTCATCAAGTATTTATTGAGTGTCTACGATATCCTAAGCACCATTCTAGGAACTGGAAATATAGAAGAGAACTCAAAAGACCAAACAAACCAGATTCTAAGGGGCTTACATTTTAGTAAGGAAGTCAGATAATGAACAAGATACACAATTAGATTGTGATCAATGCTCAGGAGAGAGGATAAGGTGGGAATGGAGGATATGAAATACTGAGTAGGTAGAAAGAGTGATAAGGATAGTCTTTATTGAGAAAGAGTCTTTTGAATAAAAATCTGGAGGAAGTAAGAGATCAAACATAGGTAGCTATGGGGGAGGGACATATTCCACATAGGAGAACAAGAGGTACAAACTTCTGAGGAGGGAGTCTGCTCCTATGATGGAGGACCTGTGAGGTGGAAAGCTGAAGAGGCCATGATAAGAAATAAGAGATGAAATCAGAGCAGTATGCAAGGCCAAATTCTGAATGGAGCTTTTGGATCATATAAACAAATTTCAGAATTTGAAAATCATTTCTGTTTCCTTCTCTTTAATGCTTTCCTGGTGTGAGAAGGATCTGTTCTGGGGCAGGTTGCTGAAAATTGAAGAAAATAAACATTGATGTCAGTTTGGAAGCAGAGATTGGGGGAAATTGAATTGAGCTGAGTAAATATTTGCATTCAGTGGTAAAGTATTGCATTTTCAAATTGGCTGGATCTTGAATTGAGCTAGCGTGTTCTCCTATTTTTACTGGTGAGAAACAGGGGCTCTAAGAGCTAGTTATTGGCATACCCGGGACCAGAATCCATGGGTTCTAAATCCCAGATCAGTGCTTTCTCCCAAACTGCAGCTGCCTCTTGATATTGGTGGATTAACCCAATGTGCTTGCAGATGGGTTAAGTGCGTGTTGTGGGAGGAGATGAGGGAGTGTGGTGGAGCTTGTTTTTCACATAAGCTGTTCTCATTAAGGACAAGAACAATTGAAGGACTCCTTCTTCTTCTCACCTCTCCCTGGAGAGCCCTTCTACCTCTCCATTGTTTCCAACTGCACATTTAGGTTATAAACCTATTGAGTGGGGAGGGTGCTGATTTTGTGGTTCACCTCTTGCTCAGATCTCTCTGGCTCTCTGGTAACTGCTCTTATTTGACTGATAATTGCAAATCATCATCTAATGTTAATAATATTAGTCCCTTAACTAAAATTCATTTATCCTGGCTCAGCAGACGTTGTGTGCATGTAATAGCTCCCAGTGGGGCCCCCTGGGGCTGATAACCAAGGAAAATGTGATCAGAATGGGCTTAAATGGAAAGAACCTATAATGAAGCTGACTCAGTACTAAAGTTCTGGGTTGGGAAAATGCATTCTAAAATGTTCACTTACATTTGGTCTTTGTCACTATTCTGAAGGGATTGCATTCCAATTGTGGTATGTTCTTGCCACATGCCTTATAAATCTTAACAAAGGTATCTTAAAATGCTGCAGTGTATCTAACATAAGAATGTGGAGAATTTGAAAATCTATTTTTCTTAGATGTGTGCTCATAAGTATATGCTGTCATTTTCTAATATTGCCATTCATCTAGTCATTAATTAATTAATTCAGAAAATATATGATACAGGGAAAATATTATGGGCTTTGGAGTCAAGGTGTCTAGGTTAGATTTATATTTTATGGATTGCAATAGCCTTCTGAGGATACATTCCAAGACTCCCAATGAATACCTAAAATTGAGGATAGCACCAAACCCTATTTATATATTGTTTTTCTTATACACACATGCATATGCAAATTTAATGCCTTTTCCACTTCAACAAAGCATTTATCACCCCCTATGTATAATTTTTGCAACTTAAGGTACAACAGCAAAACTAGCACGCATTTCTTTTTCCTTCACATTTTCATGGATAGAAAATTTGTTCTTACTGTAGATCTTAGCAATCTCATCGTAGGGTTTCTTGTTCTTTCTGATTAAGCTGAGAACTTTCACCTTTTTATACAAAAGAAGCACTTTATGACTTCTCTGTGTCATATTCAAATTGCTAGTAGCCTTGCTCTGCACATTTGGGCCCTTATTAATTCAAATAAGGGCTAAATATAAGCATCAGAATACCACAGCAGTTGATTGACAGCTAAGATAGCTAAGTGACTGTGGTGAGTCCAGTGTAAATATGCTGGACAAGTGGTAACTCATGTTTTAGGTGGGATGAGGCAAGATGGTGTCAAATTTTATACCACTACCCAGGATGGCACTTGAAACTTAGGAGTGGTTTATTTCTGAAGTTTTACAATGAATATTTTCAGACCATATTTGACCAGGGGTAAATGAAACCAAGGAAAGTAAAACTGCAGTTAAGGAAGGACAATTGTACTAACAGTGTGACCATCAGTAAGTTATTTACCTTTGAGCCTCTATTTTCTCTATTTAAAATAATAAAATAAGATATGTTCTGAAAAACTACTGTGTGCAGAAACTGCATCAGAGGTTTTTCATTAGTAGGAGCTGTGTGCCATTATTAGTGATATACACAGAATACTATAGATCTTCAGAGGAGGGAGTTAATGCCTGAGGGAATCAGAGAAGGCTTCTTAGAGGAAGCCACTACTCTGGAGAAGGTTTGGAATGATAAGAGACACTTTACTAGATATAGAGAAGATGGAAGGGCAATCTAAACAAGCAGAATAATTTGATTGGAGTCCAGGGATGAAGATGAGGCTGAGGAGATAGGTAAATGCAATTGAACTGAATAAACATGTCTCAAAAGAAGAAACATAAGAGACCCATAAGTATATAAAAATGTTCAACATCATTAGAAGTCAGGGAAATGCATATCAAAACTACACTCAGATTCCATCTAACTCCAGTTAGAATGGCAATAATCAAGAATACAAACAGTAATAAATGCTGAGAAGGGTGTGGGGAAATAGCAACTCATATAGGAAAGAGGAACACTGTTAGTCAGATTGTAAATTAATATGACCACTATGAAGGTCAGTATGGAGGTTCATTAAAAGACTAGGAATGAAACCACCATAAGACCCAGCTATAATATTTCTTGATGTCTTTTCAAAAGAATTAAAGTCATAATACTATAGCGATATATGCATATCCATGTTTATTGCAGCACAATTAATAATAACCAAATTATGGACTTAAACTAGGTATCTATCAAGAGATGAATGGATGAAGAAAATAGGAAATATACACACAATGAAACTTTACTCAGCCATAAAGAACAAAATTATGTCATTTACAGGAAAATGGATGGAACTAGCTAAGTAAGCTAAGCCAGTCTCAGAAAGTCAAGGGTCCTTTGTTTCCTGTAGTATGTGTAAGCTAGAGAATGAAAGAGACTTCAGATAAATGAAGAGAGACAAGTAGAACAGTGGAAAGGAGTTGAGAGAGGAGGTGGGGAGAGGGGAAAGGAGAATTGACTGAAGAAATAGTTCAAGTAGTGTTATGTTCATATGTGAAAGTCTCACTACCAATTTCACTAACTTGTATGAGGAGGGGGAGAGTGGGGTAGGAAACACACCAATTGATGTGTGCATGTATGTTTTTATTATTTTGAACCTCATTGTGATGTATAATTACAATGCACTAGTAAAAGTATAAAGAAATAATATTTGATATGATTGGAGTAGTGATAGGAAAGATCTACCTTCTGCCCCATTTATTAATATCTCCTTCATTTATATGCTAAGTTATGAATTTGTAGAAATACAAGTTTTCATCCTTTGTATGTTTCTTTTAAATGCAAATATTCTTTCAAAACATATAATAGATACATTTAAATTTTAAAAAATTAAATGTTTATTTGCTAAACATTGTGCTAATCAGTGAAAAAACTGCCTTTAAAAAGGCATGGACTTAGCCAGGTGCCATGGCACACACCTATAATCTTGGTGCTTGGGAGGCTGAGATAGAAGGATCATAGGTTCAAGGCCAGCACCCAGTAAATTAGCAAGACACTGTTTCTAAATAAAAGTAAAATAGAGCTGGGGGTATAGTTCAGAGGTAGAATGCCCCTGGGTTCAATGGACCTAGTATTACTTCTACCCAGAAGAAAGAAAGAAAGAAAGAAAGAAAGAAAGAAAGAGAGAGAGAGAGAGAGAGAGAGAGAGAGAGAGAGAGAGAGAGAAAGAGAAAGAGAAAGAGAAAGAGAAAGGAAGAAGGGAGGAAGGGAGGGAGGGAGGGAGGAAGGAAGGAAAGAAGGAAGGAAGGAAGGTAGCTAGGTTGGCTTATCCTCAAATAACACAAAAGAATAGGAATTCCAATTCATAAATCAGTAGCTAAAGTGCTACTACTAAGGAATAAAAAATATTCAGAGGAAGAAGTGTCATTTGATTTATATGTTAAAAGATAAATAGAATTTCTAATTGTTTTAAATAGTCATTGGTACTTTAGAGAGAATTTCTTAAATATAATTCAGGTAGCTTGGGGAAATCCTTAGGATATAGTATGTGGGTATGGATCTTCTGTGGTACAGTTGTGCCTTTGGCTAACCCTGACCTTAGAAGAATAGTCATCTGAGAGGATAAACTCTATTTTCCATCCTCATTAGCACAATTTATGTGTGGTTGATGTTTGACACATAAAATATGAATTATGCATGAGCAATAGGGATGAGATGTTGTCATGATAAAAATTTAATTACTATACACTGTATTGCTGATGAGACAGCAAATTGAGTATCACTGACACGTTGTCTCAACAGCGAAATGTGTTTGATGAAATGTCCAGCCAATGATTAGATAATGAATTATTCTATAACCATATTAACTATAACTTTGGAAAACAACTGCCTAGGTGAAATTGAAGTTACATAAGTGAATAATCTTTTAAGCTTTTTTTAATGACAAAAAACACATGTGATACCATTGGACCTAAAATTTAAAACAAGAGATTAGAACTTTCTGACTTTTAGGAAGGAATAGACTATATATCTTTCCTATCACAAATTCAGGAAGTTTCCCATTTTACTTCGCTTTACAGAAGTCTGAAAATATCTGCCCAGCATTTATACGTGTGATATAAAGCAAGCATTTATTGTTTATATACTATGCAAATTCATTATGTCAAGGCAATATCAATAACTACCTTTTTGGCAAAAAGAAATCTGAGACTCAAAGTGGAACAATGACTTCTACAATGTCACATAGTTTGAAGGAACAGAGCTAGAAGTCCAATTCAGGTGTGCCAGGTTTCAAATCCTCAAGTCTTCTTACTATAAAAACATTGTTCCTGTTGGTTAATGAGTAAAAGAATCCAAGTATTTTGTACAGAAATTGAGTTACAGAAATTGAGATTATAAGGTTGGGTCTTGGAACCTTTTTTGATATAAGGAGGAGTTACAGTTGAACAGATAACTACACCATACTCTGATCTCTTCTTTAGTTGGCATTTAGTGTCTACATCAGTTTTTTCTCTTCTAAATTGAGTTGTTCATTTGACTTTCTTGGGGAACTTATCACAACAAAATATGTTCTGCTTTCTTGATACAGAAGTGGGATAGTTTTCTTTTGCTGCCTTGGATATCAGAACTCCAAGGTTGTTGACCTTCGATCTCCAGAACTTGCATCCTTAGATACCTGGATCCTCAAACTCTTAGCCTTGAACTGAGAGTTATGCTATCATGTTCTTTGGTTCTAAGGCTTTTGGACTTGGAATGAGTCAAGCTACCATTATCCTAGGTGTTCCAGGTTGTAGATTGCCTATAGTGGAACTTTTCAGCCAACAAAATTGCATGTGCCAATTCCTCTACTCAGTCTCCTCTCTTATATTTATTTACATCTCCTATTGGTTCTTTGTCTCTGGAAAAACCTGACTAACACATATTTGATATTAGGAAAGTCTACTATGACTCATTCTTAACTGTATTCCTTACAACACAATGAAAGAGATCTGAAACATTTTTCCCTCAGGAAATTGTTGTGATAGGTACACAGGGCTACTTAATGATGAAAGATAAAAGCTTAAAAGCTATTTATTATTGGTGGTGCAAAGCCATAGAATTTCTTAATTGCAATGACCTAGCAATAACTAGATTTTCAAATGAATAGCACATACTTAAAAATACTGTAAACAAATAGTCAGTTGTGGTGGCACATGCCTGTACTTGAGAGGCTGAGAAAGGAGCATTACAGGTTCAAGGACACCCTAAGAAAGTAATGAGACTCTCAACAACCTAGTGAAATATTGTTTGAAAATAAAAATAAAATAGTTATGTGGGTGTAGCTTGGAGGTAGAGTGCCCCTGGGTCCAATGCCTAATACCACACATACACACACAAAAAATATGTGTAACCACAACCACTTTCCAAATACTAGTAAAGTTACTATTTTGAAAACCATAGAAGTGAAAATTCAGTTGAAAAATATAAGAAGTAGCTATTGCTGAATGATTCAGTTATGTAGTACATTTGCCCCTTCACTCATGCTTACCTTAAACAAAAAAACTTTATTAAATAATATAAAGAACTGGACCAGCTCAGGGACTTTCTTGAATCAAGAACATTCCCACTATAGAGATTACTCCAGTGTTACCAAAAAATAAAAAATAAAATAAAAAAGGTGATCTTCTCTTGGTTAGGAATTTGATTGTTGAAGAAGATAGATAAGAACTATACATGGATAATTCTATAGTGAGAAAATTAGTCTCTATTTGATAACGATTAAAAGAGTGATGGAACTGCTTAGCTTAAACCTAGTGGTTTGCATTTCTTTTTTCTCTAGCTCTAATTTATGTCTCTAACTTATGCTGTAATATGTGAATTAGATATTAACATTTTATATACTATTATATTAACAAAAGTTACTATTTTTGAAGAAAAGTCACATGAATGTCAGTTTGCTGAAATACAGGTATTTCATGCATAGGAAGTAACTAAAATATGCATTCCTGATTAGCCCCTGTGCTTACCTGGTTATTCCTAAGCAAATTGCAGGTCTAGTATCTCAAGCAGGTTGTATGGTACTAATCTTCAACTTTAATACCCATTTTAAAACATCAGCATCATCTGAACCATGAAGATGCTATGGATTAGCTTGCTAACAGGTTGTACTGTACTCAAATATATGTGGCACAAGTTTCATAACAAATTGAGGGATAGGCATTATTTTTACATTTTACAGATGGATAAGCCAAGGATCAGAATGATTAAGTAACTTGCTGAAGGTTGCACATATGTTAAGTATAGGAAAGTAAAACTAGGATTTAAGTTAGGGTGCTACCAATGTCTCCACTACATAGTTCTTTCCTGGCCCAGTAAATTGCAGTTATTCCCTGTAGTTCTTTCATGTTCTGTGTTCTGTTCATCTCCCTTTTCCTCCCTTCATTCCTCTCCTTCTGTATATTGAGTGATCATTCTGTTTCAGCCATATGTTTTATCTTGGGAATGCAGACACAAGATATACTTCTTCTCTTGAGAAACTCAGAACTTAATCACAGAGGTGGGCATGTAAAATGATAAATTCCAATAAAGCAGAGTGTATCCCATTGCAGAGATGTAGAAGAGAGTGATCAAAGATTTGTAGTGATAGTGGAGGGGTGTTCAAGTGTGTGTGGGGGAGGTACATTTAAGTTGAATCCTAAAGATAACTGGGTGAGTTAGAGGAACACAGGCAATCTTGGTAGAGGAATTAACCAGGTGCAAAGGCAGAGTCCCAGAAGATCTAACATAATCTGTTATGATCCAGTGGACCTATTCACTGGTGAAAATTTCAGTGTGGCAAGAGACTCAAGGTGAGAGAAAGATGCAGTGGAGTGTGT
>PVLC010039553.1:0-14237 GCA_004027655.1 Graphiurus murinus
TTCTTTATTTTGAAACCAAGTCTCACTAAGTTGCGGAGTGCCTCACTAGGTAGCTGAGGCTGGCCGCGAACCCGGATCCTCTGGTCTCAGCCTCCCGAATGCTGGGATTACAAGCGTGCGCCACCACGCCCGGCTTTTTTTTTTTTTTTTATGTGTAGTACTGAAGATTAAACTCAAGGGCATCCTACCTGTGTGCTACATCCCAGTCTTTTCTTTTTATTACTTTTTATTTTTATTTTGAAGTAGAATGTTGCTAAGTTGCTGAAGCTAGCTTCCAATCTGCAATTCTCCTGTCTCAGCCTCCCAAATACTGAGCTTATAAGTGTGTACCACCGCATCCAGACAAAGGGCTTTTATATAATACCTTATACATTATACTCTCCTTGAAATTCTTTACACAGTCTGCAGTTGGCATTCATTCTTTGTTTTTCTCAATCCCTGTGACCATAAGTTTTTTTGCTCAATTTATTAATAGAATTTGACTCACTCTTGGAATATGAAGGAATAATTGTCATTTTGGGTTATAATCTGCACTTATCTCAATATTACCCCTACCTGATAGACTAATTCATAATTTTCTTACTGATTTTCTCCATTACCTTTGCCTTTCCTGAAAATTTAGCAAGCAAATTGTGGGACTTTCTTTGTCATTTGGCTCACACAAGCATGAAAACTGGCACAATCTAGTGCTTCTTCATGTTCCCCCTATGTTTGGACATCAAAATATGTGGTCCTTAATTTATCCATAGGCCAGTGGAGGGGAATGGAATATGCATCCTGAATAAATTACAATTGGCCTGAACCATTCATTAAAATATAATATAGGATAATTAAAATATAATATAGGATAATTCATTCATTAAAATATAATATAGGCTAATTGTAATTAATCTATGTCAAAGGAAAAGGGAGAAAAAGGCATATAATTATCTCAATGGATTGAAGAAAGCACATTTGATAAATCTCAACATTCATTTCTTATGTAAGTTAACAACGAAACAAACAAAACAGAGCAGTTAACTCCAAAGAGCCTTAAGGGAAGCTTTCAGAATCATGAAAACATTGAATCTTTATTGAGTTGGCAATTCTATTAAGGTTTGTATTTGTTAATTTTCATCAAACTGTACCCAATAATGTATACATTTAATTTTATAAAAATACTTTTAGGTTAACCTTTGTAAGTACTGAATTTTATCTAATAATGATGAGATAGTTTCAGCATTTTGTTTGTTCTGGAGAGAGAGATATTTTAAATATACTTATTTGTCTCTGACAGTATCAAACACATGATGTGCAGTGTTGAAGTGTCTATGGATGTAGTTGGGCTTATTATTCCTGTTTTGAGTGTCTGCTAAATCTCATGTGTGTTTTATAAAAAGAAATCATGAGCCGGGCATGGTGGCACACGCTTGTAATCCCAGCATTTGGGAGGCTGAGACTGGAGGATCCGGGTTTGCGGCCAGCCTCAGCTACCTAGTGAGGCACTCTGCAACTTAGTGAGACTCTGTTTCAAAATAAAGAATAAAAAAAAATAGGGCTAGGGGTGTAGCTCAGAGATAGAATGCCCCCGAGTTCAATCCCTAGTACCGCAAAAAAAAAAAAAAAAAAAGAAATTATGAACCAATTTTATAAAGCAGTTAGTTACCTAAAAATATAAAAATTTCATATACTATGCTATAGTTGGTTTATATGAATGATTTAAGTTATCAATCTTGTTCTATTTTGCATCTAATAATAAAAGACTTTAAGGAAAAGTGTTGGAGTACTTCCAAATAAATTGAGTTTATATTATTTCAATATAAGTAAGAGAAAGGAAGTAAAGAATTTTTTTTTACTAAAATAATTTTAAAGCTCATCAAGTTGAAAGACATCTGAAATTTATTTGGTAGTGAATACAGAATAGTCTGCTTATGGTGGCAAGACAGGAGCATACTTTGCTGTTTGGACTTAAGGCAACAGAAGTCACAGGATTAAGTTTCAACAAAATTATCTTCCTATTTTTTTTCCCCTTGACTTGAATGCAGCTACAATCAATAGCCTTGAAGCTTCAGATTATCTATCAAACTGAGAAAATCTGTCTTAGGGAGCTAGATCCTCTAATCAAATATTAACAGATGAGCTCTTCTGGGTGATAAAAACAGATTTAAAACCCAGAGATACATTATTTGAAGCCAGTGGTAGAATATCTATTCAAGATGAAATATGTATTATTTAGTAGATGCTTAACTCTCAAGTTATTTCCATTTCTAAATAATATAAGTTATTATTATTGCTTTCATTATTACATACTTAAAAGCTAAGGTCAAAAATTTCCTGTTTGCATACCTAAGATATTTAGTCTATCTTTTATACACAGAACTATATCTAAAGCAATATAAGCAGAAGTATTTATAGATGTAATTTTGAACTTGAATTTTAACATGAAAAAATAATTATCAATCAAGTTTATAGAAATTTCATTATCTTGATTTAGTCTTATAAAGTCACACTCTGGAAACCTAGGCTACTTTAAAAATTAGGTAAACATGTACTACTTTAAACATAGAGAATTTAGGAAAACAAAAGAAATTCATTCATTTTATAAATATTTAGTATGTAAATGCACTATAGTGTCACATGATATTTTGGTACATTTTAAATGTGTTCTGGTGTCTTCTACACTAATGAACAGATATTAAAGAATAGAGTATAATAACTTTGGGTAGGGTTTAAAGAAGAAAATAATATTTATAGCTGAGGGTATAAATCTATGTAGATATTGATGCAGTCATTTTTCTCTAAAGTATTGCCTGTGGTCTGCCATGGGAAAAAACAGAATCACATCGAATTCATCGTTTAAGAGTGAAAAATTTGTAAATTATTTAAATATGTAATTCATCGCACAAAGGGAGGCAATAAAGTATCAGTCTATGAATCATGCTTGGCAATGAGGGTGAATCCCTGGAATATGAAAACTTGGATGAGACCTAGTTATAAATCAAAGCTCTGTAATACGCGAGAGACTCAAAGTACATCTTGACCTTCTATTTTAGTGTTGGAATTGTCAGCCAACATCAGCACCATTTACTGCTGACAAATTCTAAGCACTTCAAGAATTCTGACATTTCGTTCCCACTTTTCCAACACCTATTTTTCCAAGAAATGAGAGACCTTTAAGGAAAATTTAATCCTAGGACTGCAACAGCAAGCCTTCAACTATAATTCTTCCCTGAGAATAAGACTCTTCAGTTAGAGTTATGCAAAGCACTCAACTTTATTCAAAGGGAATGAAAATATTAAAAGTGGGCAATAATTTCTTGCATAATTATCAAGACCCTCTAGTACTCTTGATAAGAAGAGGAGAGAATGAATTCGTTAAACATGAGAGTAGAAATACAAGGTAATATTTTCCAGCAATTGTATTGTCCAGAACTAAAAGGTCACCCCTTGCTTTGTGATACTGATAATGGCTCAAGAGAGGGAGTTGAGTATTCTAGTTAGACAATTCTAAATGTTTCTAACTTAAAAAAAAATTGCTGATGACCATAAGAGATGAGCTCATGTATAACACAATTACAATTGTAATGCAGTTTGTGCATGATTCCTAGATTCCTATATATTACATGCAAGCCTTAGCAATCAAAGAAAGAGGCTTGGGAGGATAGGGGAGGAACACTAACCCAAGCCTTAAATTAATTTTAGAAATAAAAATTAGTAAAAACTACGTCAATTCAGAAGAAAATCTTGAAGCTGGGCATGGTAGTGCATACTAGTAATCCCAGAAGAATTCCATGTTCGAGGAGAGCCTCAGTAATAGAGCAAGACTCTCAGAAACCTAGTGAGATGCTGTTTCAAACAAACAAACAAATTGAAAAAGGGCTGGATGGGAGTGTAGCTTGGAAGTAATATGTCCCTAGGTTCGATCTCCAGAACCCCAACAACAAAAAGAAAAACTGAGGAAAATCTTGAGTCATATGGTAGTTTGCTAAATAAATCATAATCCAAAAAAGCATGGACATGCTCTATGCAAGTTTATAAGAAGACACTCTTACATAACTCTTATTTACAAATACAATCTGGTATGTTGAATGGAGAAGAACTTGACAAATCTTGTCTAGTAATCCAGTTGGAGGTCTCTATCCTATTCTGTACTAACTTTTTCCATTTCATAATCTGCTGAATGGTCATAAAATAACATAGGGAGTGTTTGCACAATAACACTGAAGAAAAGTGCTCATGATAATTAAGCACATAATATGCTACAGGCATTCTGCTAGTATTTGTGGAGTTGTTGTAGAAAATCTCAATAATCATCTAATAAGTATCATTATAACTCTCATTATGGAAATTCTAATAAGTGTATGGATTGCTGAAGGTCAGACTACTAGCATTAGGCCCAGTCAACTAGACTCTGCTATCAGAAGTCTCAACAGTCTTTGACTCAGAGTTTATAATGTGTAAGACCAAGCTGTCTTAAACAAGATAGAGGCAGGTAAAACATCATGTGACACTTCATATTTGGTATAACAGTTGTCATTGTAGCAAAACTTTTGGCCAGGTCACATCACCCTTCACCCTGAAAAGTAGTGATGAACTGAATTTGTTATGAAAACAAGACAACAAAATTTATCAGCATGAATTATTGAACATAATCAGCACCTCTTACTGATGGAATTCATATAATGCAAAACTGGCTTCAAAAGTACTTTTATATTTTTCTAAAACAAAAATAAGTTTCAGTTAACCAATCTTGGTACATAACCAAAGGGATTCAAAGGAATAGGTGCATATACTGAAGCTGGCATGATCTAATTTTTGCTTTCTGGTATAAAAGTGAGGATTAACTAAAAAAAAAATGGCTATTTTAGAGGTAGTAAAGTAAAAGACTATTAATTAAAGTTAAAAAATAAAGGTAGTAAAGTATGTGTAAATCAATTCTAATATTCCAGGAAATGTATTAAATAAAATAATATTTTAATCTATTTGCAACATTAGCCAGTAAAAAAAAAAATGAGAACTTAAATCATGCAATCTAATTATTCTAAGTATTAAAGTCAAACTTTCCATGCACATGGTATCTATTTCTATAGAAATGAACATGTAGTACCTTTCATAATGGTGGCACTCTGTTTTTAGTATATCCTCCATAACTCTTCAGGAAATTTTTTCTTGTCATAAAATATTTAATAACATATTTTCCTGTGTCAAATAAATCTGGTTATATGTTTATTAGAATAGTAATAGCTTGTTCAAATTCCTTGTTAATACATTTCCTGAAAATTTTCCTGACCAAAAAAAAAAAAAAAAGATGTAACACAATCAAATCTTGAATATATATCTCCAAACTCAGATCAAGAGGTGGCATGTGGGAGATGAAATTTGATGCACCATGGAGAAAGTGAAAGGGTTTTTTTTGGTTTTTTTCGGTACTGGGGGTTGAACCCAGAGGCATTCTACCTTCGAGCTACATCCCTAGCTCAATTTTTTATTCTTTATTTTGAAAGAGGGTCTCACTAAGTTGCAGAGGGCGTCACTTAGTAGCTGAGGCTGGCCGCGAACCCAGATCCTCCAGTCTCAGCCTCCCAAGTACTGGGATTACAAGCGTGCACAACCATGCCCGGCTGTGAAAGATTTTTAACATGACTAAGACAAGTGTTTCTAATATGACTTAGAGAAGTGTTGAACAAGACTCCTTTAATTGGCTTTTAACCCAACTCTAATTACTATATGACTACAAAATTAGCAGCTATTCTAGATGTGAAACAAGCTCCAATCTTTTTTCTGTTTCTAACTTAATTGGGACAGTAAGGTTGGAATTAGTCTCTCAGTGCCATCAATTGAAGGAACAACCCTTCTCTTTTTTCTCAGAGACAACCTGAAATCTACGCAAGGTTCTTTTATGCCTTTCAAATTATTTGAAAAGAATGTTTTAAATTGAACAAAAGCAAGTATAGGTGGTTCCTTATATATGATGGTTTAATTTAGGACTTTCCAAATTTATAATGATGTGAAGGTGGTCTGCATGTACTTGAGATTTTGAACGTTGACGCCACTTGTGTGGTCTCTGCCATCACCACTCCCTGAAAGCAGCTACAGGAGGACTGTAGTCCACACAAGCAGGTGAGTGTCCTGCTGGTGGCAGCTTAGCCTCCATTTTCTCCTGCTGGGTCACTGGAGGTGACAGGTGGTCAGCATGGAGCAGCAGCAGTCAAGACAGAAGCTCTAGCACTCTCTGACTTCTCAGCTTGAGCAAGGGTTGGCCAGGCTGGCTAGGTAGTGGGAGGAACAGCTGCTCATAAATGGGATTCTGTTCACCAGAACATAGAGACTATTCAGTTACCAGGAGCACATTATCATTATTGGGATGGATCATGTAGGGAAAACTACCATTCTTTTACCAATTTTCTATGAATGAAGCTGTATATACATCCCTTACAATGGGAAGAAATGTAGAAAGGTAGTGATTAATAATATATGCTTGATGATGTTGAATATTAGTGGCAAAGAAGCTCTTCGTTCTTCCTGGAAAACTTAGTGTACAAACATGGAGTTTGCAATAGTGCACACTGAAGAGGATTTCTGTAACTAGAGAACTCACAAGGCCCTCAGGAAAATGGGATTGGTGATTTTTTGCTAATCAACAAGATGTTAAGAAAGCATGACAGTAACAGAAATCTCCCAGTTTTTGAAGCTAACAAGAACTTCTCCCTCCCCCTCCTCCTCCCCCCCTCCTCCTCCTCTTCCTCCTCCTCCTCCTCTTCTTCCTCCTCTTCCTCCTCCTCCATCTTCTTCTCCTTCTCCTTCTCGTCCTACTCATCCTCCACCTCCTTTTCCTTACCCTTTACTGGAATGGAACCCAGAGGAATTCTATCTCCTAGCTATACCCCATTCCTTCTTAAATTTTTAGTTTTGAAACAGGGTCTCTCCTGGTTGCTGAGAGCTTCACTAAGTTGCTGAGACTGGTTTTGAATGTGCTATCCTTCTGTCTCAGCCTCCCAAGTACTGGGATTACAGGAATGCATCACCATGCCTAGATTGAAGCTGCCTTCTATTACAAATGGCATATCCAGGCATGAAGTTTTCTTCCTAATGAAGAATTATGCCCAAGACATGAAAGGATAATGTTACTATTTGAGATTAGGTATCTCTACTGACCTTTTCTTGAAGACTTTGTATAAACAAAGTGCTACACTTTACTAAAAAGCTACAAAAATTAATGATTTAGCTATATTTATAATAAACTGATTAAAATTTTTCTATAAAAAGAAAAATTAAGACCTCTTATTTGAAAACAAAGATGAAATCTCACCATCCAATTTGCTTTCTCATTAGCTCCTTCCAAAGTGCATTATTAAAGCTGTGATTGACATTTTTCTCATAATGAATCCTCCTAGGACATTATGCAGCTTTTGGTAAGCACAAAAGAAGAAGAAGACGTTGTGAACTATAAGCTTTATTATCAGCGTAACCCTCCTTAGCCAAATGTTATCTTCTTGTTTGATTAAGTCAAAATGCAAATCAGCCCAGATATTGTTACCAATATTTTAAAATGTAGCATTACTTATGAAAAGTATATTGCCTCAGGTTGTATATATATTCTATATAAACTTTAAGTTATATAGAATACACATGGCTTTGATTTATGCTCTAAATAAAGCAAATAATGCAAAAATTAGTAATAACCTTGGTTATCACTGTATGAGATAATGAGATAAGTATTGATGTTGGTATTAAGTACCATTTTTTACTTTTTCTCTGTGTTCTCTGTATTATAATAAAACAATCCTTCCAATCACTGGGCTTCTCTTTAAAAATAGAAAAAGGATAAAAGTTTGGCATTGTATTCCTATTTTTGTTGAACAGCAACAAACATATAATTTTGAGTAAAATAATAATAACAAACATGTAATCCAACTGAGTAAAATACTTATCAAATTTTTGGCTTACTATTACTAATGGTAGGATTGTAAAGTGAACATTTATCAAATTATTCCTTTTGTTGGTTCTCATGCCTTCTAAATTACTGAGTAAATTCTTAATCTATTATTCAGTCATTCACAAATTGTGTTTAAGACTATCAAGTGACTTTTTCTTAAAACTGTCATATGAAACACATCTGCCAAGAGAGGCAATAGTCTATAAATATTGTTAAATAATTTAGCTACAGTCTTTTAATATATTAAATTATATGCCAAACAGAGTGAATTTGACAGTAGAAAAGAGGCATATTTTCAAAGCAACATTGATAATTTCTTAATTTGCAAATTTATTATTTTAGGAATTGAAATAGTTTGAGATTTTTCTGTAGAATTCTGTAAATTTTATTGTATCTTCTTTCATCATATGAATGAATTCTTTAACAATTGTAAAATGCAATTTTTAATGATTTTAAGAATTTGGCTGAAAAAATAACATGGCATTTTATTTGTACTAAGAAATAACTTGACCCAAAATACCTTGTATGTTTGGTTAGGGTATTTTTTCATATACAAAAGTTGAAGGCATTTTAGCCACTACTAGACAAAATAACATTATCTGTGTTAAAACATATTTTTGGGTACTCTGCATATCTGTTATATCCTGAAAATTTGAAGGTTAACCCAATATGACATGTTTTAGAATATTGAAGAAAAAAACCCTACTTTTAATAACAGCTATTTAAATTTCATAAGGATTTTGGTAAAGAATAATATTTTATACTGTAAGCATTGACTTTGAATGTTTCTTTCTATAAAATACAAAATACTAAATATCTATATCTAAGACAAGCATGGGAAGATGCTTTTAACATGGAAAGTTCTGTTTTATATTTGTTATAATGTTCAAAATTCACATATAACATTTAATATTTGTCAACATGCTTTTACCAAAATAATTCTTAAATTTCTAAGATTTGTTCATATGTTCTCATACTTTTCAAATCACTATAAGAAATCTCTTGTTTTACATTAAAAATTCTCTTAACTCCTTCCCCCCAAATAATGTGAATTTTGATTTTCTCTAGGCAACAGCATAATCCTGTGAGTAGCTGGTCAATGAGCTGCTGCTCAGCCCTGAAAATGAGGATAAACAACTTATCCTCTACAGTGTATTGTGTTGCTTAGCTATGATATTTGGAAATTAGGGGTATTCAATACATTTTAATTTTTATTTTTAATTTACAATGGATTTGTTGGTACATAACCCCACTGGGAATTGAGGATCATCTATACTTATTTTTTTTTAAAGTCAAGCTTTTTAATAATTTGCTATGCTTAATAGTTTGATTATTAGGAAGTGCTAAATTCATTCTGAGTCATGCTATGTAGATTTAGTTCTGGAGAAATGTTATGATCTTAAAAACAGATTGTTCAATGTGTAAAAGAACACTTTTTACCATTTTTTAATCACTTGAAATATATGTAATGCATTAATTAATGTTAGTTTTAAGAAGAAGGCCATGGTATAGTGAAGCCACATAGTACCTGGAATTAGTAGATTACTCCAAGGAAAGGTAGTAAGAAACAGAACAATATATGTTCTACTGTTTTTACCATCATTTGAAAAGGGCTATTATAATATGAGTACAACTAGCTAAAGGACTTAAATATAAATCTCTAGATGTCAAATAACTCAATGTCTATAATTTTACCTGTTATACTATATTTAACTTTATCAGGAGTTCTGTGGTCAGAGAAGAGATTCAAGCTTCAATTACTGGAAAAAACAACATGTGATATATAGTTTAGTATGTTTCATACAACAAGTAATAAGCATATAGTTACATGCTTGAATAGAATAATGGACATACTGGAATTAATGCCAGAAAGCTCTGTCTCAAAATAATTGAATAGGCTCTTCATACTAGAAATAACAACCAGTTGTCAATTTAATTGACAGTTAAGAATAATAGAAAAACTGCAGAATGCCTCATAAGATTGAGTCTTGACATTAATAAATTTATTCTAATGATGACTTAGTTTTATGTCAAAGTAATCTGTCATATTTTTATTTATTATTCAACAAATTCTTATAGTAAAAGACATTTACCTTATTTTCTCAAATATAATTGTATGATACATTAGTCAATACATCATTTTCAGTGAATAAAAATAGCAAGATAATTTGTAATAAGAATGATAAATAATTACCACTTATTAGTACTCTATTTTTGGTATAGATGCTAGATAAGAACTTTATATGCATACATTCTATTTTAGTCTTTATAGTAATCCTAAGAGAAAGATATTCTTAGAATTTCCAGGTAGAACATGAGTCATAGCAATATAATGTTTTTAGATCAATAAAACTAGTAAGGAGTAGAATGAGTCTCAAATTCATATATATTTTTTTCCATTTAGAGCTTCTACTCATCCATTACTTGGTACACATTATAATTAGTTGACATCTTAAACTTTGGCCACAAATTTGAACTTGAACCTCACATTGTACTTTTATAGCTATGCCCGATAGAAAAAGAATTAGAGAAGTATGTACAATATGTTAGCTTCCCATTATAAGAATTCTAAACACATGAACTGAGAGATGATTTTGAGATGCTTATTTGAAGGAAATAATCCAGGTAACATCAGAAAGTTTTTGTGATTTAGGGAGTAAAGCAAACTTAAGAATGATAGAGTCCTACCTTCCTTCTATGCTATCTTGCATCAATCATGTTTATCATTTTTTAAAAAAGTATAGTGTATGAAGCTCAGAGTTGGGGTTGCAAAAACTAAAGTCTAAAATGGTTTATTCCATAGTTTATGATACATAAAATATGGAAATCATGATTATGCACTTCTTATACTACATGGAAATCTTATAAAAATTTTAATTAGGTTTGTCTTTTCTATCAAGTGACAACAAGAGTCCTCATCTATAGCACAGTGCTGGGCACTAGATGTTAGCCAAATATTTTGATTTCCTTGGACACCAGACAGCACTGTGCTGATTTTACTCAGGAAATATTTGCACAGCTAAAATATATTTTTCTTTAAGATAGAGGAGAACCCATCAAATTCAAATTATATTCACAGTCTTGGTAAATATAAAGTGGTAGTAAATCTGCTTAAATAAATTCCAAGGCTTTCATAAATTTTCAAAATAAATATTGGAGAAATTAGATAAATAAAAGTGATTCTGCTCTTCTGACAGGATATTATAAAAGCAGCGTTTTGAAAGGCATTTTAAAGTAAATTGCATACTGCAGTTCAAACCTGCCAAGAACTGGAAATATGGTAGAAAATTGTTTGGTTGAAAGAAAAGTTCATATTTTCTTTGGCAATACTTCACACAAAACTTAGGGTTTTTTTTTTTTTTTTTTTTTTTTTTTTTTTTTTTTTTTTTTTTTTTTTTTTTTTTTTTTTTTTTTTTTTTTTTTTTTTTTTTTTACTTCTTACAGTGCTGGGGATTAAACCCAGGGTCTCACACATGTGAGGTAAGTGCTCTACCACTGTACTACATCCCTGGCCCTGAGTATTTCTTAAATAATCCTTACAAAAATTTTAGTATTGCATACATTCTCATTGATGCCTAATTTAATCTTAGTAGTATATTTATTATTATTATTGAGAACTTTCTATTCAACTCAAATATTTAGTACTTATCTATATCAAATAAAAGTGATGCTTTGAAATGTAGCCAGGGTGAAGGAAGAAAAGCCAATTGGAATTTTTATACTTAAATTGATCATAAGATGTTTGCTAACTTGAAGTATCATAGAGCTTAAAAGTCTCCAATGCCTTATGAAGAAAGTATATTCTATTTATGTACCAAAATTAAAATCCTTTCACTGTTTATACTCATTTTCATCGACATAATCACTACCTATAAACCATGCTTTTTGCTCTTCAATAAAGTTTTATAGTCCAAAATTGAAGAAATATCTAAAATCATTTAATAGTCTCTATTATATATTCTGTGAAATATTCCCTAATTGCAAATTAGGTGGTCAGTGGTTTGAAAGAGTTAATGTACCTCCAAAAACTCTGTTATTATCTGGGAATAATTGTAGGGATTGGGCTCATTAAGCAACACATTGACCCTCTTCTACTAATACAGAAACTTCACATTTATGTTATTTTTCTTCTTTTCTTATAAGTTCATTTTTTTCTTTTCTTTTCTTTTAAAATTTTCTGGATTCAGTTTTCCAATATCAGCTTATAATATTAGTATTAAACTTTTTTAACAAACATTAAAATTTCAAAGCTGGATGTGTTGGTGCATGCTTGTAATTCCAGTACTTAAGAGGCTGAGACAGAAGGATCATAGATTCAAGATCAACCTCAGCAATTTAGTAAGGCCTTGTGCAACTTGGTGAGACTGTTTCAAAATAAAAAATAAAATAGGGCTGAGTGTGTAGCTCAGAGGTAGAATGCCTCTGGGTTAAATTTCTGGCACTAAGGAAAAAAAAATATGTACGAATGTTATTTTCACCAGTATCTTTTTGAAAAATCTTTCCTAAAGGACATAATTTGTCTATATCATCAATAATCTCACCAAATATTAAACAAATAATTTTTAAAATAATATTTTAAAGATATAGATTATGACTATACCTGTATTACCATCAAGATAGTCATTTTAGCTTACCGCCTAGCTATAATTATTCCTTCCTGAATGTTATGAAGATATTGATAGAGTTCTCATGATATGTTTTGATTCCATATCCTTTGGTATTTAGTACTCATATGACCTTCCTTAATTAATAACATGTGTTTCTCATGTTAAGAACAATGAGCTTTTTTGTTTGTCATTTCTAACCTCTGTCAAATAATTTTGTACTATCAGCAGGATTCTTTTTTTCTTTATAAGATACTTCTCCTTATATGCACATCTTTGCTTTCTTCCATACTTTATAGGAATTTCAAGTTGGGACTGGCTTTGGAGATGATCAACAAAGGATTTCATTTTCTTTGAGGTTTATATTATCTCCAATAGTTTGATGTAGTTTTCTCATTGTCCTTTTTTTTTGTTCTCCATTTGTAGATCTTATTTCCACAAAGTAGGTCTTTGTATCTGAACCACAACTGTGACAGGGGTTCAAATTCTTGTCAACAGAAATACTGTGTCCCAGAGTGAGTAAGAAGTATATGGCTTGCCGGGCGTGGTGGCGCACGCTTGTAATCCCAGCATTCAGGAGGCTGAGACCGGAGGATCCAGGTTCGCGGCCAGCCTCAGCTACCTAGTGAGGCACTCCGCAACTTAGTGAGACTCGGTTTCAAAATAAAGAATAGGAGAGATCCAAGATGGCGACGGAGTGAACCATCCTTTCACAAACGCCCTGATTTGGATCTAAATTTACCATAAAAAGATCTTTTCAACAAAAGGAAAAAAGCGAAATCTGAACCACAAACAAATAAAGAAGATCAAGAAAGCAGAGCAAGGACAAGAAAAGACGCCATCGCGGAGCAATTCGTGCTCCGCGCTCCGGGCGGACCCCCGCCGACCGGGCTCCGCCGGGGCAGGCAGCAGCCGGGCTCAGCGCCGCAGACAGCAGCCGGGCTCAGCGCCGCCAAGGAGGTAGGCTGTGGAAGGGCAGGACCAGGAGCCTAGGGGGCCACCCAGACGCTGGGAACGGCGGGCCCCGGGACACAGCACCCCTGGCACCCTGCGCAGCATCCAGGCGGAAACCAGAACCGTGGTACATTCAACGTGGGCACCCGCGGCGGGTCTGAGATCTGTCCCGGCGCATCGCCACAGCGTGGAACTGCGACCGCCCAGAGCCTGAAGTGGGACGCAGCATCTTGGCGGAGGCCTGGGCCTGAGGCGGGAGCAGAGAAGCTGAGCCCGGGAGGGGCAGGATGAGTCAGCGGAAGCCGGCGGGCTGTGAAGTGGCGGCCCACCATCCCCCCTGCTAGCCCATCCCAACCAGCTACCTGCCATTCGACCAGACTATCACCAGCCGGCCCCATCAGCAACCCTGGAAAGTCCAGCAGGCAGCTATCCAAACCACCATTGTCCGACTGCGCCCTCAGCTGTCCAGGAGGTGGAACAGGCCGAACAGCAGAGAACCGAGCCTGCACGCCAGCCCCTCCCACCAACTTCCTGCTAACAACACAGAACATCAGTGTCCATTTGTGCCACCAGCCATCAAAACAGGAACAGGCCGAACTGCAGGGAGACGTAAGTCGAGTCACGCGCACCTCGGGTGCAGGGTGCGGGATTCACATAACAAAGGATAGACTCAGCCATCCGCCCTGCTAGAGCATAGACAGGACTAGAAGGGTGGAGGAACCCAGTGCACACAGGGTCTCTGGAAAGGCCTGGCTCTTAGACTG
>PVLC010039554.1:0-14236 GCA_004027655.1 Graphiurus murinus
AATAGCATTATGTAATGGAGGCCTGGGGTGGGGGTGGGGGTGGGGGTGGGGGATGGGAGAAGTTTGGTTACTTGGGATTAGGGTGGATAAAGTTTTCCCCAAATCATCCACTGAGTCAGTTTCCCCTCCTCCTCCTCTTCCTCCTCCTCCTCCTTAATATTCTCATTCTCCTCTCTCTCTCTCTCTCTCTCTCTCTCTCTCTCTCTCTCTCTCTCTCTCTCTCTCTTTCTTTCTGTTTCTTACTATGTTGCTCATGCTGGCCCCCATACTCCTGGACTCAAGCAGCCCTCCTGCCTCAGCTTGCCAATTGGCTGGAACTGTAGGCATGCACCACTGCACCTGACCCTTTTAATTTTCAATGTCAAGTAGCCAGAAGAGAAATCATATTGCATGTGTGTGGGTTCTCATTTCCCTTGGGATGAGTAATGGGTTTCCAGTTTGGGGGTTTTTCCTACAGTGTTGAGTCAGAATGAACTGTGTCCATTTGACAGTGAAAGGACAGGTCAGGGTGGGCTTTCAGCTGTGAGGGGTGTGGCCCAGCCTGGTAATTCTTCTTCCCCTTTCCCAGGTATCTTGTGCCTTGTGTGAGATGCTGTCGGGGCCTCTGTGCCAGGAGGCTGTCCAGGAGCTCTACCCACGGATATTGTTGGTTGTGCTGTGTCACCTCTACTGGGTGATTGAGCAATGCGTTCCCCAGAAGATAGTAGTTTATACCAAGGAGGGGCCCCAGGGCACCAAGAGCAAGCCCTTTGACCCCACTAGGTAAGCCAACCTCCAGGTGATGGAACAGTAGAACTGAGAGTCCTTGACAACTACATGCTGATCTCCTAGGGGTGGGAGGAAGAGAGCAGTAGAGCAGGGAAGTAGAGTATGGCTGTGGGTGCTGCAACATCAGAAACTAGAATATTCTCACAGGTTTCCAAATTTCTCACTAGTCTTTTTATTTGCATGTACTTTTCTACTGATTAACCCAATAGTTCACATTCACATGTCTAACTGCACACGAAGAGATTACTTTTAGATATCAAGTGGCAGAAAAAGTCTATGTCATTTTCTCCATGTGGATTTGACTATTTCAATCAGTTTGGCTGGCTTTGTCACCGGCTGTGTCATCTGGTACAAGTTACTACTAGAATTCAGTTTGTTCATCTGTGAAATAGGTTTGGACTCCTGAATAAGTGGTTGTCATACTTTTTTCTTTAACCTCAGAACATTTTATTCAAATGAAATAGTGTATGAAAATGAAAACAGTTACAACCAATAAAGCAGAGACATTCTGACTAGGTGGATGTTGAGGTGAGGAGAAATCCTATCTCGCCTGTGTCCTGGAGAGTAAAATTTGAAAATCATGATGCTAAAAATCTCTATAGTCTCTCATGGGACTCTGGTTAAATGAGGACCAGGGTTGGAGGGGTGAATGGATGAATAAGTGGAATTGGGTTCTGTAGAACCCAATTGTAAGCAGAAAAGTAGAACCTAGCATCCACAGCCAATAGAGAGGTGCAAGCTAGGGTGTAATTCCTTGTCCATTCCTCTGTCCCTTTTCACAAACTCAATGGTGATTGCCTTCAGTTGTGCCATGGAAGCAGTGAAGTTGGTGCTTGCAGCAGCTGCATATGATGAAGTGGTGCTCTATGCCAATGAGCATCACTGCTGGGACCTTCTATCCAGCCCCAGAACTTACTACATAGGGATCATGGACCTGACAAGGTGGGACTATTTCCCCAACACCTCTGGTACCATTCCAGTCCCATGACCCCTGTCTCCCAAGTGCAAGTGATCTTTCACCCTTCCTCATCTCCTAGCCCTCTGGTCTCCTAATTCCTCAGCCCTCATGCCTTCCCTCCTCTGCACACTGGTCCATGGCCACTCCCCCTCACAACGTCCTGTATTTCATACCAGTGGTATTGTGAACAACTGTGAACCCTTGATCCTACTCCGAATCCTGAACCATGTCAGAAATCTGTTATACAGCTTCGATGATCATGAGCGGATCATGGCCAGGACCTTCTATGCGCAGGTGAAAGCTGGGAGGCTCCAGTCAATCATTTCCTGCAACTGAGGGACTATGTAACAAAGTGTTAAACAATTTTTTCCCAGAGAGAAGAGAAGAACTGAATCAAGTCATTGAAAATGGGATTTCCTTCCCTGGTATTTCCAGGGCCTAGTTAAAGGAAGCAGGGAAAATCTGATTCTAGCAGATGTAGAATGATCCATGGACCCAAGTATCTGGCTCAAAATTCAAGCCTGATCAGCATCATCCCCCAAGTCCTTACCCTTTATCTCCATCTACCCCATGTGTACAGATCTGCCACTGCTCTCAACTAAACACTGTCTTGAGCTGAGTATGGGGCCTGAAGGCAGACTAGTGGGGTACTGGATACTCATGACCTTTTTTCCATCCATAGCTTTATTCTTCTCACCCCCACAGCTCCTCTGGCACCAAACGGTGGCACAGATCCCAGGGCAAGACTTTGCGAGTAATCTAACCAGGTGGATCAAGGAACCCAACCTCGTCATAAAGGAAATTGGTCTCCGAGGAATCAGTAACCTGGCACTGCACCCAGGACATGTGAGAGTGGGGAGGACCCAGTGAGATCCAATACTAGTCCCTGAAGCCTTTGACTACCTCCCTTGGGTCTCAGCCACCCGGGCCTTAGTGAATTCCCTACCCCCCATCCCAAAGCATCACAACATCTAGTTTGTAGACCTATATCAGGTTGTCCTCAAGCCACCCCAAACCACTGAGTCTTCCATTTCCATTCTTTTCAGATCACCCCTAGATTTCCCAGATTGCCTTTCACTTAGGTGCCATCTGCTTTCTCAAAACCCTGTCCACAGAGTATTGTGTGGATCCCCAGGGTGATGAGTGATCACTGCCTTCTTCCAAATAGTTAGAGGTTCTTAAGAGCGTGGTTCCAATCTTGCGAGACTTCCTAAATAATGAGGCGCGAGTGACGGTGCAGGCAGTGAAGAGCCTGAGGAACATCATCTTCCACGGGCAGGGAAAGGACACCAAGGTGGTCTTTTGCAGCATCTCCAAGGAATTACGTCCGCTCATAAATGATGTATGGGTCCAAGTTCCTGGATCATTTGGGAATAATATGGGCTGGGGCTGAAGATGTACCTCAGAAGCTGAACCAAGGATATTGGGTTGGAGCTTAGGTGGAACACTGAATAACAGGGGCAAAGAAGAGGAGATTCAGCCATTGCTACACTGTATCCCAAATGCATCCCCTATCACATACACTTATCCACTTAATCTCTCATAAGAAATTCCCAAAAGAACCACTAGGGCAAAAATATATAGGTAACATACATATGGAGGTTGGTTCTGATTTAGGTAGAATCTGCTCCGCAGACTCTACTCAGCATGAAAAGTGGAAGATTGATGACTCTAACCTTCCAAACAGTACAAAGTCCTTAGGATGCTAGTATCCGTGTGGCAAGAGAAATTTGAGGCTCAGAAATTTGAACTTATGAGACCAATAACAATCCTCTCTGCTTCCCATTCTCCTCCCAGATGATAGAATGGAAGAGCTAGGAGGAAGTTAACATCCCTGAGAAACACATGCTTATAGGTACTCTGTTCTGGCATTTGTAACTTTTTCAATTGCTGAACCTTGGACTTGAATTATTTATGTATTGGTCTCATCTCCTTTATGACCCTGGACTTCCAATAATGGCTATTCCAATATCTGATCTATCCATCTTTTAGCTACTTTAAAATTTAGAATGTACAGTTGACTCAACAAAGCTTGAAGATCATATTTTTCTCTCCATCCAAATAGTAGAACAGTCTTAGAATGCTTTAATACTAATCATGCCTTCTCATTATTTGATGTTGTCTAGTATTTAAGTTTTAACCTCCGTTTAAAATCTCTAAATTTGATCCTTATGTCATCATCACCATTGTCATGATTGTTAATATTTCCACACATAGTGTGTTTACAAAGTTCTTCGCTTGCCTCTCCTCTCTGCAGTTCTCTCCTTTCTGCATTCAGTTGTTCCTTGCTTTGTGATTCCTTCAATGAGGGACTGTTAGTAATTAACAATTTCCATCTTCATCTGAAAGTGTCTTCAGTTTGCCTGATTGTTTTTTTGTTTTCAGCAGTTTATGGTGTGTCTAAGCACACCTTTCTTTGATTTTAGTCTGTTTACGGTTTACTGAGCTTCTTAAATCTCTAAGTTTACATCTTTCACCAAACTTGAATAATTCCCAGTTATTATTTCTTCAAGAAAATTATTTTAAGCTCTACAGTCTTTCTCTTCTAAGACTCCGATGACACAAATGTGATGCCTCTTATTATTGTCTCATAGGTCACTAGATTGTTTTTGCTCTCATTTTTCTCTCAGTTCAGATTGGATGAGTTTTGTTGATCTGTCTTCAAATTCACAGATTCTTTCCTCCTACATTCTCATCTTGCTACCAAGCCTACCCAATTTTGTATTTCTCAATTTAAAATTTTCCACAGTTCATCTTAGTTTCTATTTCTTTGCCAAGACTTTCTATTTCGGTATTCATTTCAAGCATGTTCACTGTTGCTTTTAGAACATTTTACACAATCACTTCTTTAGCAATGGGGTTTTGTTTGTTCTTGTTTTTGAGACAGGGTCTCCCTCTATTGCCCAGGCTGACCTTGAACTCCTGGCCTCAAGCAATTCTCTCACTTCAGCCTCTCGAGTAGCTGGGACTACAGGTCCATGCCCCTATGCCCAGCTCACTTTAAAGTTTCTATCAGATAATTTTAACATGTGTTTTCTCCTGGCTTTGGCATATACATTGTCTTTTCCCAGATGATTCAAGATTTTTCTGGTTCCTTGCCTGCTGAGTAATTTTGATTCTAGTATGGATATTATGAATGTTATGAGACTTGGAAGTTCCTATTGAGAGAGTGCTAGAGTGCTGATGCTTTTATTTTAGTAAGCAATAGACCTACTTAACTTCAGGCTGAAATTCTAACTGTTCTTCTATGGCTTGTGATTCAATGCCAGTTCTGAGTTCAAGCCCTTTGCTATTGAGCTTGTGCCCCCAGTGACCAGCATGGAACATGGACAATATTCTATACTGTAGTTCAGATCTCCAAGTTTATGGTGTGCTGTTTAGGTGACTTGTGGTGAGCTCAGGAATTCATAAACAATTTTACAGTGTCACTTTTTTGAGATTCTCCCTCTCTGCAACCTCCCTGGCATTTCACAGTTCTCCAGGGCTCCCTTTCCCCATCCCTCTGGCCAGAAAGCTGGGACTGTAGTTACCACACAGTGCCAAGCACTTCCATGAAGGTACCACAGGTGGTGCTAAGGGGCGGGAGAACAGAGAATAAAAAACTAGAGCAATAGGGGTAGCCCTTCCCAATGGAGTGTAAGATTCTCTTCCCTCAGTATTTCATAGTATTCCCATAGGAGGCAAAAGAAGTTGGAGAGAAAAGAAATGCAGGATTTCTCCATTTTCTTTGAGCATTTTAAGCTCTCTTGCTGGATTCTTGAGAATTCACTACAGGGCTTCTCCTGCAGACCTGTCCTTAGCCCACAAAGGCTGGCTGCCTTGTCTGTAGGTAGGGATCCCAGTGGACATCAAAGCCAAGGCTCTGGGTTAGTGAGACCAGTAATACCCTCTTCCCTCAGGGCAGCCACTTCCTTTTTGGCCACTGAGGATTTGTCCTACTTTCTTCTAAATGCAGTGCCCCCTTAAAATATTTTTATATATTTTATATAATATTTAAAGGTATTATAATGGGAAGATTGTTGTCCTCTATTGCTGGACTTGGAAGGTTTATATCCTAATCAAGAAATATTAAACCAGCATAATCTGTACAGTAGAGACCTGGTAATACAGGAAGAAATAGGTCTCAGGACTCTGCAGATCTGGATGTTGGGTGCTGCTTGACCTTTCACCAAGTCATTTGAACTGAGGCAGAACTCTCTAGTTTCATCATCCACAAAAGTTTCTATCTTTTAATCTAGTATATGCTCTATTCTATTCTTTGTAATATCTTTGGACTTACTCTCCAAGTTTAATTTTTCTATTTCCTATCTCTTTGTCCACTTTGGCAGAATTCCTGGGCTAACTTTCCTCTAGCAAATTTACCTTTCTAGCTGTCATTATTGTACTATTAAACCCATCAATTGAATTTTTACTTATTCTCTAATAAAACAGGCATTTTTTCTGGTTGATGGCATGATATTTCAGTAACTGTGACATTTTCTTGTGGGGATAATGCCTTTCATTTGTCTATATTGATCTTGTAAAGTCAACATTTGAATTTGAAAGCACTTTAAAATATCTTTTTAAAAAAACTTTCTGAGGATTCAATAATACTCAATAAAGTTTTGTTCAAATTGTGTTAGTAACTCTGTCCTTGGATGCTAGATTTTTTTTAATTCTGTGTGTGTGTGTGTGTGTGTGTGTGTGTGTGTGTGTGTGTGTAGTTGTTTTTCCCAAATGTATGCTGAATCTTGGTACTGATTTCTGGCATCTTTGTTCAAGAGATTTCTGTGAAAGCAACACTTATTACTGCAACCTGATTTTAGTAATTGCAGGAGAACATCCAGGGATATGTGGATAGTTAGATCTGCCATTAGCCAGTCTTTTAACTAGGGGTTCCCTGCTCTTCCTGGATGTTATCAGATACATGGGAAATTGCCCCATCTCTTTGATGTAGACTCTCCCTACTCTGTTGGGGTGACACATGCCCTGCCACTTGCTGTTTGGAAAAGGTGAATATTGAGTGAGCAGATTGGAAGGAGAAATTCAACTCTATGGCTGAACTACAGCACCCCCAAAGCCCATCCTGTTGGTAGCTAAGAATCCCCTCTACTATGTATAGTCACAGCCTCCAAGTTCATAGCATTCCCAGACCCATTGCCACTTTCTGCAACAGTCTTTTGTGGTTCACACTGAGGGCTGTGGTTTTTACTTTAATTCCAGTCCTTTTATCAGTTTGTCTTTAGGGGAAACTTTGTGTCTTTAGAGGGACCCCAACTAATAGTTCAGATCCATTAGGAATTTAAAAATAGATCTCTACTATTTCTTGTAGGGATATGAGGCAGGAAGGATGATTAAAGCCATTCACAATCATTCATCTTAAGCTACTTGTATGTGACACTTTCTCTTTGTTTTTTATTTTTTGCAGAGTTGGGGATTGAACCTAGGGCTTCATACATGATAGGCAAGGATTCTACCACTAAACTACATTCCTAACTCTTCTTTGTTTTCTAAATTAAAGTATTAGCATGGAATCATTTCTCTGTTTAGTAATTATTTTATAATGTGTATATTCAACTTTTGGAAATGTCTGCTTTTGTGTTTGAGGACTCTGTTTTATTTCACCATGTCTCTATTATTCGACATTGTATCTAGCTCTTGATAGGTGCTCAAGAAACATCTATTCCATAGATACATAATAAAAGTGTACAAAGCTTAGCTATTTGTGACTATTGTTAATTAACTCAAGCTAATATAGGTTTAAATAATTTTATTCACAGCATAAGTAGGGTAACTATATTTTGAAAACTTTGACCTTCTTGAAATACACTCCTAAAAGAGGTCAAAGAAGCTACAGATACGGTTCATGGTAGAACTAAAAGGATGAACTTGGTTTCCCTAGCATTGTGCTTTAATAAACTGACTTATTTGCTACAAGGGTCTAAAGACAATTGCTCAGACACTGAACTCATGTTGCTTTAACATTATGCAAACACAATACAATAGGTGTGCTTAGGACATGGAGAATGAAATATGAGAGGAAGGAAGGTAGGGCCAGGAAACCACTGCCACCTCATATCCATTTTGTGCTTCACGGCAGGAGAGGGAGCAGGTGAGGATCTCCGCTATCTCTGCCCTGGGATACATGCTACGTCGAATTTTCAAATTCAAGCCTGGATCCTCTGTCCGCAAAGAGATACACAGTTTTCTAGTCCCATTGCTGCTCAGCATTCAGGACAATAATATTGAGGTAGTCAAGGTACTGGTCACCACTGTCCTGCCTATCTCAGGCCTGATTCATCTTCCCTTTCTGCTATGGCACAACCTCCTCCCTTTGCCCTTTGACTCATTTGTCATGAACAGACAACCCATGGCTGTCTGTTTTATACCCACCTGTTGGGTGACATCCTCTGGGCAGGCTCTGGACACTTGGATCCTCTCTTCATGGTCTTCCACACAACCCCAGGCCTGGGAATCTTCATGGTGGGGTTGGGTTTCTCTTATCTCCATCCCCTAGGCCTGTGGAATGACCCTGTCTGAGTGGGCCACTGTGATTGGTTGGACATCACTCACACAGATATTCCGGCATACTACACTCAGCGATCATATCCAAGTGGTAGAAGAAACATGCAAGTTCCTGGTGAGTGAGAGTCTGAGGAAGCTCTGTCACAGTATTCACACTGGAGACTCAGCAATGGGCTGGGTGGACAGGCAGCATGGAGGAGGGCTGACAGAAGACAGCTTTCTGCAGTTCACTAGTTCTCATTACCATCAGTCAACTCTGAGAACCCACATTTGTGACTCCAGTTTCTGGGTCTTGGTAGTTGATCCTCCCGACATCCTAATCTTTGCCTCAAGAGGGTAGGAAATCCTTCCAGGTTACAGGATAATGTTAGGATATAGATTCTCTGGTTAGAGTGGGAGGAAGAGATGTGGGCAGGATTGGTCAGGATTTGAGGTCAGTATCATGATGAAAAGTGTCTGTGGCTCCTGTGAAATCAAACAAGCCAGAAATCAGGAATCCTTGTTGAAAAGTAAATAAGGGCTTATCAACTCAGGTAAGAACTAAGGAGTAATTCCCATATTAAAAACCCTTTAACTAGTTAGAGCACTTCACAAAGCATTTTGTTATCCATTACCCCACTGAAGACTTATGATTACATGAGTGGTTGGGCAGGGCCTTGTATGTGCTAAGCATGCACTCTACCCCTGAGTCACATCCCCAGCCCCTGGGTTTTATGTCCACTCTACAGGTGAGGACAGTGAAGCCAGCATGTGGCAGGGCCACTGTTCAAGGCTGGGTCTCTGGGGCCACATCAGTTGTCTTCTCCCTTACCCTCTTGGGGCACGGAGCAAATTCTCCTTATGAATTCCTGCTGAGTCTGTGCTATTGCTGGGGGCTGGGGAGGGGATGGCATCTGAGTCCATAGGTTCAAGCAGTTGAAGCTGACAGAAGTCAGACTGCTTCTGCTGTGGCCAGGCTGAGAGGGCACTGCCTCGAGGCAGTGTGACAGGTCCACTCTCTCCTAGTCAATACTACCTATCCTTGCCTCCACAGGTCCGTCAGGGAAGACAACAGCACCTGGGGGAGCTGCTATCCCAGATCTTTGGCTTCCTGAAGAGCACTCAGCCCTCCATCAGGATAGCTGCAGTCAATTTCATAGGTGAGGTGGTGGCACCGGGGGAGTCCTCCCCTCTTCAGCAGGGCGGCCCTCCTCGACCTGTCACTGTAGGTCACCTCCTTTCCCAGCCTTGACCTGATTGGAGAGGTTGACATGTGACCAGACCTCAAACACCTGTACCACTGCTCTGTGTGGGTCCAATCATGCTCTCTGGGCTCTGCTTTGTGGGAAAGAGAACCCTATATACATTTAAGACAAGAAAAAAAAAACTATTGCTTCCACTGGGACCCCATGGATTTTCCAAAATATTATTGTTTCAAACTATAGTAGTAGCATGCATTGATGTTAGAAAAACTAAAAATTTAGATTAGCAAAAAGAAGAAAATAATGCTCCAAATTCCACCATTTGTATGTAAGCACTTCTAAGATTCTAGAGTCTCTTTCCTAAGAATATACTATAGACACACACACTCCTCTCCCCCACCCAAAGTCCTTTTAAGAACTGCAATTTGGTATCTTGTTTATTTTTTCCTTGCTGTATCACAAATGCATACCATTATATATTTTTCATTATTTTTAGTGACTAATATTAATTCCACTGTATGTGTGGATTTGTGAAATGATTTAATCAGTTTATACTTTTGACTGTTGAGACTGTGTCACTTTTTTGTATTTTTAAAAGCAGGGTGGGGGTTGGTAGTTAAATTTCTGCATGTTGCCATGATTATTTCATCAAGATAAATTTCAAGTGGAATTATAAAACCAAAAGGGCATGTAAATTTTTAAGTATTTTGATGTTTATTGCCAAACTGCTCTCTAAAAGTTGGAATCATTTTTTCACTCTTACCAGTACTGTATGTGAGTATGCATTTCCACAGACATTTGGCAACCCTGGGCAGTGCTCAAATTAGTCATCACTAATTTGATGGGTGAAATATAGTATCTTCTTTTGATTAATAATATTTTTATCAGTAGCCAGGTTAAATTTTTTCCTATATTGACTGGCAATGAATATTTCATTTTTAGAAATTAATTGCCTCATGTCCCTTTTCCATCTTTCTGCTGGTGTAGGAACCCCATAAACTTCATCACCCTGGGGGGAGGGGCTAATGCACTGCTTGTCATCTATGAATAACAATTTGGGGGTTGTACCTGCTGATAAGGTGGCTCCTTTAGTAAGACACTGACATCCAGGCTCCAAGGAATCTCTTGGATATAGTCCTTGCTAAGCTGGGTGTGGTAACACACATCTGTAATCCCAGTACCTGGGAGGCTAAGACAGAAGGATTGCAGGTTTGAAGACAGCCTTAGCAACTTAGCGGAGAACCTGTTTCAAAATAGAAAGGCCTAGAAGTGTAGCTAGGAGTGAGAATGCCCTTGGGTTCAATCCCCAATACCAAAAAAAAAAAAAAAAAAGATATAGATATATTCCTTGTTGACACTGCTTTACAAATGTCCTTGTTCACTACTGAGCCTAGAGAAAGGGACAGCCCAAAGGCCCAGGAACTCTGGAAGGACTTTACATCTGTTCTATCTCTAGGATTAACAACTAAGAACATAAGCATGCATCTCATACATGAGGATGATGTGCAGCTGATACGGAATGGTAAGTCTGTGTCTTATGTCTTGAGTTCTGGTGTTCCACCAGAAATGGGGCACAATTTAGTAGAGAATGGCAAAATTTCTTTTTTTCTTGTTTTTTTTTTTTTTTTTTTTTGCGGTACTGGGGATTGAACTCAGGGGCATTCTACCTCTGAGCTATACCCCCAGCCCTATTTTTTATTCTCTATTTTGAAACTGGGTCTCACTAAGTTGTGGAAGGCCTCACTAGGTAGCTGAGGCTGGCCGCGAACCTGGATCATCCGGTCTCAGCCTCCCAAATGCTGGGATTACAAGCGTGTGCCACCATGCCTGGCTGGCAAAATTTCTTAAGGACATGTTTCATTAGTTGAAAGTTTATTTTTCCATATAAATATAACATTAAAAAGTATAGAATGGAGAAAAGTAGGATGAAGAAACAACTTATTTGCTGTTTTCCTAGTAAGATAGAAACCCTACTCACATTTTGGTGATATATCCTTGAAGTCACTGAACATTGATAATGTGTTGTAGGTGCTTTCAGTGCAGTGGTGTTCAATATAGATAGTTTCTGCTCCTAAAAAACATGCAGTGTTTTGTTCTTTTATTGCAATGCAATGTTGTAATATTTATATTTATAGAAGAAATTCATGAATATAGTTTCTTTGCAAAGAAAAGAAACAACATCAATAAGGATAAAGTTCCATTTATCCTTTACCCAGTTGTCTTTTCCCTTCTCTGCTGCCTGTTTGTTGTTTAAGTCCTGTATTCTTTTTCTGAGAATATATAATATATATTCATATATAGGATATGTATATATATGCAGTATACATACATAATCACTAGTATATTGTGTTAGCTGTTACTATAATAAATACCCAAGATAAATCAAGTTAATAAAAGAAGGTTAATTTGGGTTAATAGTTTTGAATTTTTGGTCCATGACCAATTGGCTCTGATGCTTTAGGCTGTGGCAAGGCAGCACATCATGGTGGGAGCATGTAGTGGAGCAAAGTGTTCACCTCACACTGCCAAGAAGCAAAGAGAGAGGAATAGAAAGAGACTGGGTCCCATAGTCCCCTTGGAGACACAACTCAGTTGACCTCAGACTTCCACTAGGCCCTGCCTCCTAAAAGCTCCTCCACCTCCAATAGCCTTATAGACTGGCAGCTACGTCTCTAACACATGGACCTTTTGGAAACATTGAAGACCCAAACTATAGCACCTAACTTGTTGGCTTTTCTTAACCAATATTTTAGTCTTCTCTCTTTTTAACTCAGAATTTAGATGATGTTATTTTATACAAGCTATTTTAAGTTCATATATTTCTTACCATTCTTTTTTGCTTCACTGACCATCCTTTAGGGAATATTTTTCTTTATCCTGGAGTACATCCTCTGTAAGTTTCTTTGGTGCTGATATAGAGGCAGTGTGCTTGGTGTTTGTTTGTAAGAATTCACTTTTATTCTCATTCTTGAAAGATAGGTTTCTTGGTGACACAATTCTAGGTCAACAATTATTTCTTCTTATCACTTTCAAGATAAGTAGTGTCTTCTGGCTTGTGTTCTTTTGATCAATGAGCCTGGGTTCATTCTAATTTTGGGTTTCTTTCTTTTTCTTTTTTGTAACTGATCTATACCTTAGCTATTTCAAGATTTTTCTTTTTAGTTTTCTACAGAAGTATAGAAAATAGTGTCATGAACTCCTGGTCATCTTTGTTATCTCTGTTTCCCTGTGTATATCCTCTCCCTGCCAGGATTACTTTGAATAAAATCTCTGACCTCATATTATTTCATCTACAAATATCTTACTATATATTTCTAAGTGATTCTTTTTAAATTAAAGCATTACAGTGGGCATATTATGGAGTAGAACACAAACTATGCATTAATTTTTTGAGGTAAGAGATTTCAAGACTTTGTAAAATATAAGGAATTTGAGGCTTCTTATCCAGACCCCCGAGGATACCAGTTTATTCTTTTCTTCCTCTGAAGTAGGAACACTTGAAGAGAAGGATTTACTAATCTTAATTTGCAACCCTCTCAGTTTTAGGTGTTGGATCATTTATCCAAAGTCACAGAAATGAATCACTGGGGAACCAGGGCCCTTTCTTCAAACTCACACTCTTTAATTGTGTTTGTTTATTTGTTTGTTTGTTTGTTTGTTTGTTTGTTTTGTGGTACTGGGGATTGAACTCAGGGGCATTCTACCTTTGCGCTACACCCTGAGCCCTAGTTTTTATTCTTTATTTTATTTTATTTATTTATTTATTTTTTTTTTTTTTTTTTGCGGTACTGGGGATTGAACCCAGGGGAATTCTACCTCCAAGCTACACCTCCAGCCCTATTTTTTATTCTTTATTTTGAAACAGGGTCTCACTAAATTGTGGAGTGCCTCACTGGGTAGCTGAGGCTGGCCACGAACCCGGATCCTCTAGTCTCAGCCTCCCAAATGCTGGGATTACAAGTGTGCACCACCACGCCCGGCTTATTCTTTATTTTAAAACACTCTCATTATGTTGTGGAAGGCCTCACTAAGTAGCTGAGGCTGGCTGTGAGCCTATGATCCTCCTATCTCAGTCTCCCAAGTACTGGGATTACAAGTGTGCGCCACCATGCCTGGCTTAATTGGTTCTATTTTACAAAAATAAGTGTACTATAACTAACACATATAAAATGTGACAGATGGTTTCAAACATTTTTCACAAAAAAAGTAAATGGTCCTCTATTCCCCCCCACTCCCAGAAAGTAAAACCCTCCTAATTGACTCTTTCTTTGGCACAAAGGTCCCAAGAATAAAGTCCCAAGAATGGAGTCAGGGGTTTGGAAATAGAGTAGCTGATATTTTCAGTTTATAGTAGAAGAGGGAAAAAAAAAAAAAAAAACATTTTTTGTGTGGTGTTGGGGATTGAACCCAGGGGCATTCTACCTCTGAGCTACACTCCCAGCTCTAATTTATTTTTTTATTTTGAAACAGGGTCTTAGTTGTGGAGAGCCTCAGTTGCTGAGGCTGGCCACAAACCTGTAGTCCTCCTGTCTGAGGCCTCCCAAGTACTGAGATTACAAGTCTATGCTACCATGCCCAGCTTTTAGAAGAAAAATATTTTTTTTATTTTATTAAAAAAATAAATATTAAGCCGGGCGTGGTGGCGCACGCTTGTAATCCCAGCATTCGGGAGGCTGAGACCGGAGGATCCGGGTTCGCGGCCAGCCTCAGCTACCTAGTGAGGCACTCCGCAACTTAGTGAGACTCGGTTTCAAAATAAAGAATAAAAAATGGGGCTGGGGGTATAGCTCGGAGGTAGAATGCCCCTGAGTTCAATCCCCAGCAC
>PVLC010039555.1:0-14236 GCA_004027655.1 Graphiurus murinus
CCAAAAAATGTATAAAATTCCATGCTAAAAAATTAAAAAAAAGAAATAAAAAATTAAAAAAAAAAAAAAAGAATAACAAAAATAGGGCTGGGGGTATAGCTCAGAGGTAGAATGCCTCTGAGTTCAATCCCCAGTACCGCAAAAACAACAAACAAACAAACAAACAAAATGGACCAGGAGTCCAGGTTCCAGGATATAAAAAATGATGCACTGGGATGCTACAACCATAAAAGGTTGGCTCCCAGCCTATTCCTTTCTGTTTGCTTCCTAAGCCAACCTTCATGGAAGCAAGACAGGGGCACTGATGGCTGCCTGCCTGCAGCAGGTGTTGAACACCTTTCACATATAGTTGTTGTTACAGGAAGTGGCAATTTTAGCTCAAGTTGAGGATATTCTTGGAACAACCCAGTTTTCTGGCTAGTTTTTCGCGTTTCTTGACCTGTTCTGTGTTTGGGAGGTTGGAAAGCACCTCTCCTCTAAAGACCATTTATTTCTCCCAAGAACCCAATATTAAAGTACACACACACACACACACACACACACACACACACACACACACACACACACCATAAAATGCCTGAGCCATTTTAATAACATTTTTCTTGTTTTTGTGGTATAGGTTAGTGACCTCTAGGTGGCGGTAAAGGTTCCAAACCTTTTTTTTTTAATGACTGGAATGCACAGCCACCCCTCAAATTGCTCTACAGGATCTTTAAGAGTTCATTGCCAGGACAACTGAGCTTGAGTCATTTTCTTGTGGTTTCTATATTACCTTCTCTCTTGATCTTCAATAACAGGCAGCTTGTCCGTTAACAAGGATCCCTGAAAACCAAGCATGAAATGCTTGGCTTGTTTTAGTGTAGATCTCATTTGAAGTTTTAGGACAATGTGTTTTCAGACCAAATTCAAACATCTTTGAGTTCCCATTTGTTTACAGCTAAAAAAATACATAATTTCCTGTTTTTAATGGAAATGTGTTTGATCATTCACTTCCATTAAACTGGGCATCAATTTGATAAATAAAGGAAACAAGCACATGGGTTAGATTTCCTACAGAATACACTTAGACACAGAGACCAGTTTAAGAGGAAAAACCTGCTTGGGAAGAATAAGTTTTGCAAAAAAAACAGGTGACCTTAGTAGTTCCCAAACACTTGTGTTCCTATTGTCCCTTAAGCTTTAATTAGGAAAGGAAGGAGTAGTCAAAATAACCCTGTCTTTTTGGAGGTCAGCTTCTTTCTGATCACCAATTCCCAGAGGCGAGCTCCTCATACACTGTTCGTCACAATCACCTACTTGGCAGCTTGAGTAACCAGACCCTGAACAGCGCTTCTCAGTGAGTCCCGAGCTATTTGCTGCAGAGGTCCTGGCCCAGACACATCTCACATGTTGATTATTGGGGCCCACCTGCTACTCTTATTTGTTGACTTAACTGGGCTATAGCAACATGCATTCATTTGAGCCAGCTTTAAGATGACAGTAGCTGCAGACAAATTAATCATGTGCATTGCTTGCTAGAGTTGTTCAAGCAATGGGCAAATCGACTAGGTCATTCCACAGAGCCATAGATATTCACCAAGCACCTGCTACATGCAAGGCACTCTGTGGGCTATGGTGGGCAGGCTGATGTTTTGTGTGTGTAGATAGAACAACTCTTCCAAATTTTATCTCTTCCTTCCAAATTGTCTGCCTCCATAATTTCAATTTTCCAACTATATCTCCTTGCTATTTTGGGGGAGGGAGAAATGCTGTAATATTTGCTGTCCTCTTTAATAGAGACCCATTAGACATAGTTTCCTTTCCCATTTTAGTCCTTAATCCTGATCCTGTGTGTGCTCTGTTTACTATTTGTGTATTTGTTTATCACTCTTTGTGTGTGTGTGTGTGTGTGTGTGTGTGTGTGTGTGTGTGTGCATGTGTGTTACTCTCAGAAACTTCCCTGACCTCTCTAACTCTCCCTGCTGGGGAGGCTGTTAGGACCTCTGGCTCTTAAGTTAGAGTGAGGGCTAGTCACTTCTATGACAATCTGCATTACAAGTTCTGAAGAAGGAAATGGAACACTTAGGCACTTAGTTCCTGTTGGAACCGAATCCTTATAAAAACACCCCAAACATGGCACAATTCTGGCTTCTCTTCCGGGCATCAGCTGGTCAGCTGGTCGTGCCTTCCCGTGCCCAGGGACCAGCCAGCCTATCACCCCTGGCCAACTCCAATTTCTTCCCCTTCGTCCCACCCTATGAAGCCCCGTACCTGGTCTTGCAAGACTGCCCCCTACCCTATCTAAAATATTGGTTGTTTCCTTTTGTATTCAGGAACAATAAACTTTCTCCCTCTCTATCACTCTGTTCCTCCAGCCTCCAATGGGATTCCCGGGTCCCCTTTAACCCTTACAGTGCCCACTAAGCACTTTCTTGTATGCTGTTTCATTGTTGCCACACCAAAGCAGATAATTCCCATGAAAAAGTTATGAACTAGCCTGCCTCACTCTTGTAATACCAGTACTCGGGAAGCTGAGACAGAAGGATCCAGGTTTGCAGCCAGCCTCAGCTACTTAGTGAGGCTCTCTGCAACTTAGTGAGACCCTGTTTCAAAATAAAGAATAAAAAATAAGACTGGGGGTATAACTTGGAGGTAGAATGCCCCTGGGTTCAATCCCCAGTACCACACACACAAAAAAAGTTATGAACTTGGGAATTATTGAAATAGTCTAGAGTTGGAATCCTGATTAAGCTACTATGTTAGTCAGCTTTCCATTGCTGTGACAATATATGTGAGATAAATAAACTTTCAAAGAGAAAAGGTTATTATGGCTCACAGTCTCACAGGTGTTAGCCCATGGTCACTTGTTGCTTTGGGCCTGAGGCACCATCGTATATCAAGGCAGGAGCACATGCTACAGAAAGTCTGTTTACCCCATGGCAGGCAGCAAGCAAAGAAAGATGGGGCTGGACTCCAAAATTCCCTTGAAATGCATGTTCCAGTGGCCTAACTTCCTCACAGTAGGCTCTACCTCTTAAAGGGTCCACCTCCTCTCAGTAGCACTACAGACTGCTGATTAAGCCTTTAACACATGGGCTTGGGGGAGACATTGAAATCCAAACCATAGCAGTTACCTACCAGCCTATTGAGTTTGGAAAAGTCTTTCTTTTTTTTTTTTTTAATATGCTTTTGTTGGTGCATTATAGCCTCACATCATAATGTAAGTCATGTTGACAGTGACATATATGCACACAGCTCTTGGTGCTCCCCCACCTCCCCATTTCCCCCCTTCCCAATGCAGAGTACTGAGATTGACATTGGTGTATTCACATACGTACACATAATCGATGGTAGTATTTCCATTAATGAATCTCAGTCTTGGAAAAGTTTTTATGAACAAAATATTTCTTGGCCAAAAAGACGGTCTTCTTGATCAATTTTGGGTTTCCATTTGAAGGATTCTGTGAGATAGTGTTCCTTAAGGGTTCAGAGGCACTCACTTTTGTTCTTTCCCCCCTTTTTTTCTCACAAGGAAAAGAGGAGATAATATAGGCTTAATATGTAGGCTTTTATAAAACCAAGCTAGAGCTCTAATGAGACTTCATAAACTAAATGGTAGATGTCAATCGTTTGAGCAGAACTTGAATCCAACATATTTCTACTTATATGGGAATAAATGTAGGTTAATTCTGGCTTCCTGTAGTTGCCTGGAGGGATGTGATTCACATATCCTCAGGAAAGAAAGACTTGTTCTCAAAGACGGTTGGCTGTGTCCTTTGGAACAGATGAATAAATGTATGTTTTCCCTAAAGAAAACCAGATATAGATATTCCAATTCAACCTACAAGAGTTTAATATTACTGTTTCTTATATAAAAATATTCTTTGGCTTAGGAAAATTAACTGAAAGCTTTAAAGACCTTTACCTTAAATTGTTTTAAAAATGCCAGTAATATTTCAACTAGAGTATTTTTTCTCATTCATCTGTAGTTTTGAAGGTCTCCAAAAAGGTAGACATGAAGTATGAAATCAGGCCCTGACATGGGGTGGAGGGGAAGAAAGGATGAGAAGGCTGACCAGAGATCAAAGACTAGGCAGAAGGAATAGGTTTTCCAGGTCCGTTGCATACCATAGCAACTATAGTTAATAATAATGTATTGCATATTTGCAATAAAAATTGCTAGATGAATAGATTTTAAAGGTTCTCACTACAAAATATAAATATATGAAGTGATGGATGTTGAGTATATTGATATACTCATTCCACAATATATACACATATAAAAATATCACACTGTACCCCACAAATATATGCAATCAGTATTTGTCAATTAAAAATTTAAAACCACCATGGGCCAAAATGGCCCACACCTTGGGGTGTGCCTGTCTCATATTGTGCGTGCGTGCGTGCGTGCGTGTGTAACTTGCTTTTGTATTTCCAATATCTTCTTGTCATCCACCAATTCCCCAGATCCCTTACTTTGAAAATCTCTATAAATCCAGGAATTGCCTAACTCGTAGGTCTGTCTCCCCAGCCCTTTCCCCTGACAATGGTTATTCCTTATTTCATTCAATTGCCATCATACTTGGAAGCACTATGGCAGACTAATTCATTTTATTGATTTATAAAGAATTTAGTCTATTGTTCCTAGAGGGTGGTGGGAGGGAGGGAAGGTTGGGATCTAACATTACTGATGTAGGTTGGATATGCTAGCTCATTTTATCCCGATGACAAGCATATAAAGTATGTTTATTAAGTTCCTTATTACAGATGAGAAGCCTGGTGCTCTGAGCAGTAATGATAGCAAAATAAGAAAAGTCACAAATGGCAGAGGTAGAATTCGATTCCATGTTTGCAAGATTCCAGGCATGTATCTGTCCACCACTGTGTCATCTCTATGTTCTGGCGGCAAAACTTTGGCCATGCGGGTCACGGAACCCCAGCACAGCGGCTGACATAGTGATGTACACCTACACACCGACTGCCTTGAGCCAGCCAGATCTTAGTAGACACTCATTTATTTCAATGTCTCCCCCACTCTACTTCAAGAGATGTCTTTTGTTTTGGAAGTAACACAGTGGGGACAGGTTCCTTCATCTGCTTTTGCTTTCCTCTGACCAACCAAGGATCTTTAACCACATGCCATCCAGTGGGAAGCACCCAGAGGAGAGTCAAAACCCTGGCTGCCCCCAGAAGGCGGTGAGAAAGAGCAGTGTCCCATGGAGTGACACAGAGGCCTGGCGCTGGGCCCTTGGGGAGACCTGAGCTCGGCCTGCCTCGAGGTGGGCATAGCAAAGGGCTCTGGCGGGCGCTCAAGAGCTCCTCCTCCGCCTCCCTGGCCTAAGAAGGGAGAAAATAAGTCGGATGTGTTGGAGCACACCTGTAATCACATTACTTGGGAGGCTGAGATAGGAGGTTCACAGGTTTGAGGCCAGCCTCAACAATTTAGTAAGACCCTGTTTCAAAAAAAAGAATAAGGATAAGGAGGAAGAGGAGGAGGGAATTAGAAAATAATTAAATGAATGAATGAATAGAACAATCTCTGATAATTTTAGAGAACTGAACTGACACTAGATCTATGATGCGGTAGGGACAGCACCCCTAATTCTTCAAGGTCAATATTTCCTGGGGTCATTGTCAGAGAGCATGGACCATGGATATGAACCAAATCCCAAAGTGAGTATCAGCATCTCCTCCTCTACAATGGTGACCTGTTGCTTTTTAACTAAACCATTTAGGGTTTGGGGGTGCTATGGTTTGGATCTTGGAAAGTCCAGGTGTTATAAGCTGGGTCCCCAGGGTGGCAGTAGTAGGAGGTGGTAGAATCTTTAGGAAGCCAGGTCTAGTGAGAGGGGCCTTAGGTCTTTGGTAGCATGGGATTGGGGAACCCAGTCTCTCCCTCTTCCTCTCCTTCCATTTCTTAGCTCATGAAACAAGCAGTTTGCTCAGTCTTCTGCTCCTGCCATGAGGCCCAAAGCAGATGGGGCCCCTTGACCTGGAACTGAAAACTCTTAAACCAGGAGTTCAATTAACCTTTTCTCTTTGTAAGTTAATTGCCTCAAGCCTTTCATTACAGTAATGTGGTGAAGCTGACTAATACAGGGGGAAGTGAGACATGAAGGGGAAAGAAAAGGGAGGGAATAGGGCTATGGAGGAGCCTATTGTGCCAGTGCTGATTCTTCAGCATTCGACATAGCAAACTGTTGAAGTTGGGATTCTGTAACCTAAATGGATTCAGGTGCCAATGAACTACATATCTCTACATACTAAATACTACTATGTCGTATTTCCAAATATTCTCTCTCTCTCTCTCTTCTTGCGGTTAGACTGCTGGCAAGTCACGGGGGGAGTGTGAGTGAGTAAAAATGTTATTAGGAAAGGACCAGACACTATTATAAACAAGAGGGCGCTCTGTATAGAGAAATGCTGATTGCTTGAAACCCAAAGCCTGGGCGTTTACATTTAATACTCTGGAAAATAAACAGGCACTTTTGCTTGGGTTCTGGAACTTACTGCTATCCTTTCTACACACCAAACAAACTAGGGAGTGACCCGCTGGCCTGGCAGCGGCCTCTGTGGGAAAAAAGCAAAACCCCTGCTGGTGCCAGGGGGAGTTGTCCTTGCAGAAGCCAGGAAACGTGCCACCTACTCAGCTGTCTTTGAGTCCTGTCTTGGGATCTTTACTTCACCTCTTTCATATTAAAAAAGAGTAAAACAGTGCCGGGGGTGGTGGCACAGGCCTGTAACCCCAGTACTTGGAGGGCTGAGATAGGAGGATCGCAGGTTTGAGGACAGTCTGAGCAACTTAGTGAGATCCTTAGTGGCATCCTGTTTTAAAATGAAAAATAAAAATGGCTAGGGGTATAGCCTAGTAGCAAAACAACAACAACAAAACCCCCCAAATCCCCAAAAGAGTGGAAGGTGGGAGGGATGAAAAAGACAGAGAGACAGAAGCAAACAGAGATTATACAAGAGAGGCATATGGTATGCTGAGAGAAAAGAGGGACGCTCAATAAAGAGAAAATTTAATCAACTGCAATGTGTTGTTCTTATTTTGACTCAGATTTAATGAAATAGAAAGATAAATGAGTAATGCCAGGTGGGATGGCACATACCTGTAGTTCTAGCAACTCTGGAGTCAGAGGCAGGAGGATGGTAAGTTTGAGGCTAGCTTGGGAAATTTAGAGAGACCATGTCTCAAACTAAAATAAAAAGGGCTGGGGATGTAGCTCAATGTTAGGACACACTTGGGTCCAATTGCCAGTCCTGAAAAACAAACAAACAAATAATAAAATAAAAACAAATGAGTCAGTAATACAAAGAAAAAAACATTTTTGAGGCAATGGGCAAATTTGAATACTGACTAGATTGAGGTTGGAGCATATTAAGGAATTACTGTGGAGTAGCTTGATGTGATAACAAAATCATTATATTTTAATGAGTCCTAAATTTTCAGAGGTGCCTATGAAACAGTCCAGATGAACTGATACAGTGTCTTGCATATGCTCCTGAATAGCCCAGGAAGGAGGATGGGCAGGAGGTAGTGGGCACTGCACAGGGACAAGACTGGCCATACAGGGACATCTGTGGAAGCCAGGAGTCCCTTACACTGGCCTCTTTACTGTTGTCTGAGTTCCAACTCTTCTATTCTAACAGTTAAAGAGAAACCCAGCTAGTGTACGCCGTGATTTCTTGAACAAATAATCCCCCAGACAGAGAGGACTTCTCCTTTTGAAATCTGCCCTGTGTTTTTCCAACAAACTCTCTGTCTTGGACCAGAATCAAACCACAAACGGTCCTTCTATTAATCAGCACATGACAATATGATAGGGAAGCAACGAAGGGAGTCTCGCTGCAGATAGACGGGAGTAAACCCTGGCGGGCCGCTGTGTGGCCGAGGTGGGGATGCCCAGTGGACCGGGCCGCCGGCCAGCACCGCCAGTCTGCCAGGCCCGGCCCGCACGTGACTCCATGGTGGCTGCTCTTTAGGACGTTTCTGCCAGGCCCTGGCGCCCAATGTGTCTTTGCACCAGGCCCCTTGGTACCTCATAAAAGTCAGGGTAGTTTTGCTCCCCGGTTGAAATCACTCTTCAGCTGAGGATTCTGCTGTAGGTTTTCTGAGACCTATGAGGTGGGTCAGCAGAGCAGAGTGAACTTGCCCTTTGCATCGTTGAAGCCCATCTGAGGAGCTGGGCCTGGTCCCTCTTTTTAGGATGACACCTTGCAGAAGTCAGTGGCCTCTCTGGGTGATAACTCCAGGCTGCTTACACAGGACCAAGAGGGTTTTATCTTCCTACCGGGCAAACAGAATACCAGGGTAATACAAGCTCAGAAAAGCCGAGGCTCTTGGCAAATACTGGACACAAACACCAGAGGGGAGGGTTGCACTGAGATGTTTGTAGAACAGGCCGTGGAAATAAGGGGGCAGGAACCCAGGAGCATGTCACAACCTGGAGCCTGGAGCCACCGCACACGGCATCAAATGAGGCCTTGAATAGTATTGTTTCTGTCTTAATTTGTAGGCCTGAACTATCCTCTCCCTCACACACCCCATCCCCCCCAAAAGTGGAGAGACAGAAAAGAGAAGAGGAAAGAGATGCTGACTGTTGACTAGCAATCGCTGTGAGAGGGAAGTGGTGTGGCCCGACTGGGGGTCCGATTCTGCATCTTGCTATTTTGTTTTTACAAAACCACTTCCCCATTCACTCCACCTACCACTTTTCTCCACCAAAACAAGCCTAAATATACTTCTAAATGAAAAGGAAACTGCTCCTGGAGCAGAAACTAGAGGGTAGTTGGAAAAACAGAGACTGAGAATTCAATGATATTGTTTGACTTTTCTTGGCATCTGGAGAAAAGGTATACCTGTGTGATTTTAATTAATTAATTTTTATTTATTTATTTATTCATTTATTTATTTATTGTGGTACTGGGGATGGAATCCAGGGGCATTTTACCTCCAAACTGTACCCCCAGTTTTATTTTATTTTTATCTGGAAACAGAGTCTTGCTAGGTTGATGAGAGTCTCACTACTTGCTGATGCTGTCGTCGAACCTGTGATTCTCCTGTCTCAGCCTCCCAAGTACTGGGATTACAAGCCTGCACCACCACACCCGGCTACATTTTCTCAGTTTTTAGCCAATGTCTTTGTTCTGTTTCAGCAACACACCTAGGATCCCAAGTTGCAGGAGTTTCCATCCTTCTTAGTGCTTTGTTGGGTATGACAGTTTCTCAGACTTTCCTCTGTTTTATAGAGCTTGATAGATTTGGCTTTTTGGTTAGGTGGTTGGTTTTTTTGTTTCATTTGTTCGTTTTGTTTTTATTTTGTCTTTTTGAGGTTTTTTTTGTTGTTGTTGTTTTGATACTGGGGGTTGAACTCAGGGGCTTCTACCTCTGAACTACACCCCCAGCCCTTTTTATTTCTAATTTAAAACAGGGTCTTGCTAATTTGTGGAAGGCCTTGCTAAGTTGCTGAGGCTAGCCTTGAACCTCGGATCTTCCCATCTCAGCCTCCCAAGCACTGGGATTACAGGCGTGCATAACCACATCTGGCAAGACCTTGATAGCTTGTTTTGTTTTGTTTTTTGCAGTACTGGTGATTGAACTCAGGGGCTTTCTACCTTTGAGCTACACCCCCAGCCTTATTTTTTATTCTTTATTTTGAAACCAGGTCTCACTAAGTTGCAGAGTGCCTCACTAGGTAGCTGAGGCTGGCCGCAAACCCAGATCCTCTGGTCTCAGCCTCCCAAATGCTGGGATTACAAGCGTGCGCCACCGCGCCCGGCTCAAGACCTTGATAGTTTTGAGAAGTACTGCTCAGGAATTTTGTAAAGCATCCCTCCACAAGGATTCAATAGGTATTCCACTCCTGATAGACAGGGGTTATGGGTTTGGGGAGGAATTCTTTCAAAGCTTTCTCTTAACTTCTGGATGTCAGATGGTTGTCCCTCTGCCTCCTTCAGAGCCAGTGGCTTCAGGCAGCAAGAAAAACTCTGGGCACGTGTTGCTCTCTCTTCCCCTACACTATCATTTGCCTCCAAGCACCTTTTACTATTTATTCTGCTAAGAAACAGAAAGGTTTTTAGAAATTGGAGGTGTGCTTGGTGATATATGCTGAAAGGGAGGTGTATATACAACTCAATTCTAATTATAGTTGCTGTACAGGGAAATTTAAAACACAAAACATTAGCAACGGATTATTTTAGTCACTGACGTGAATGGTATATAAATTACCTTTCCTTGTCAAAGAGAGGATCAAGATTTGTTTTTTTTTTGTTTGTTTGTTTTGTTTTGTTTTTTTCTGAGATAACCTGTGCAGGTTTCCATTTTTAATTGCAGTTGCTGCAGAATTAGGTTCATCTTCAGCAGTATTTCCCAGGGCTTCTTTCAAATCCTGCAGCAGAGCTGAGATCTGGACTATGTTACAAAGGACACTAGGTTGCATCACATGAAAAATTTTAGACCAATATCACTTAGGACTACAATTGCAAGAATCTGAAATAAAATATTATAACATAGTCAAGTGTGGTGGCACATGCTTGTAATCCCAGTATTTGGGAGGCTGAGACAGAAGGATCACAGGTTTGCTGCCAGCCTCAGCAACTTAGTGAGGCCCTCCACAATTTAGTGAGACCTTGTTTCAAAATTTTAAAAAAAAGAAAGCAAAATAGGTCTGAGGATGTAGCTTGGAGTTAGAATGCCCCTGGGTTCAATCTTCAGTAGCACACACACAAAAATTAAAACACATAATAAAGCATCTCACTAAAAATAATACATCTTGCCGAGCATGGTGGCGCACGCTTGTAATCCCAGTATTTGGGAGGCCGAGACTGGAGGATCGGGGTTCGCAGCCAGCCTCAGCTACTTAGTGAGGCTCCCCAAAACTTAGTGAGACCCTGTTTCAAAATAAAGAATAAAATATGGGACTGGGGGTGTAGCTCGGAGGTAGAATGTCCCTGAGTTCCATCCCCAGTACCGCAAAACAAAACAAAACAAAACAAAAAAAATCTTAAGCAAGTGGCATTTATTCTAAGGAAGCAAGGGTAATTCATCATTAGAAAACTCAATAATATGATTTCTCATGCCAAAAATACTAAAGAAAGATCATATGTTCATTTCCACAGAGGTAGATAAAGCATTTGACAGCTAACATTCATTTATGTTAAAAGTATTCAAAAAATATAAATTGGCGACAACTATCTCCTTTTTACTTATCTATGACTGTGTGTGTGTGTGTGTGTGTGTGTGTGTGTGTGTGTGTGTGGTACTCGGGATTGAACACAGGAGCATTCTACCTCTGAACTACACTCCAGCCCTATTTTATTTTATTTTTTACTTTGAAACAGAGTCTCACTAAATTACTGAGGGTCTTACTAAGTTGTCGAGGTTGGTTTTGAACCTGTGATCCTTCTGTTTCAGTCTCCCAAGTACTGGGATCCTAAGTGTGTGTCAGCCATCCAGCTTAAGTCTTTATTCCCCCACCCCTCATGGTGGCCTGCGCCTCTGAGCCTTGGCTTAGAAACTGCACCCCCAGAGTTCACCTCTCTCTGGGGTCAGGCTGAAGGTCTTGAACAACTTACCTTGACCTTCCCGATTTACCTCCCAAGAGTGTCTCAGAAGAAGGCAGGGGAGTGTTGTGGAATGCAAACATTCCGCTTCAAGTGATGAGACCGAGTGTGCATCCCGTTTGGGTCAACTATTTGAGGCAGGTCTTTGGGGTTGCTGAGGAGTAGAGATGAGGGTCATGTCCCTTGAAGACTGACAGGGCGAGCTGTGGCTTCAGGGCTCCCCAAAATGTGTCTGGGGTCATTAGGGGAAGATTCTTCTGCATTGGGACCGGAGAGTGGGTCCTGAGGTCATTTAACACCCCCCGGCCTTACTCCGAATTCAAGGCAGTTTAAGAAAAAATAAATAAAATAAAATCCATCAGCTACTTTGATCCCAGCTGGCTTTGTTGCTGGAGCCCATACACCATGGATTTGTTTAGAAAGGAGGAGCAGTGTGGATTGCTTTCTGTTGCTAATTACTCTTCACTATTAATATACTTTTGAAATATACTTCAAAAAACAATGATGAAGGCTGAATTTCTAAAGAGAAAAAAAAAAGTTGTTTGAGGGTCAGATCAAGCATGTGTTAGGCATTTATTCATCCATTCATTCACCTACTAAATATATTTTTAAGCCCTTAATATGATCCCCTCTTACTTCCAGGTTTTGAGGTTACCAAGAGGCAGAGGCGTTGGGTAAGGAGGTACTAAGTTTTGCTTCTATTCAATTCAATTAAAACCCAGTTATTATCTAAACATTTATGTAATTATAGGCAGTCATTACTGGGATTGTTTTCCAAAGGCCAAATTTGACTCAGTGAGCCTGTGATTACTCAGACAATGCAGCAGCAACATGAAACATCTCTGCAGAACAACAACAAAAAATGATTTCACAGGAGGTTTAGCTTAGGAAAAAGGAACAGAGAAATAGCTCCAGGTACAAAGCTCTTTATCTTGGTTTCCAAAGTGCAGTGGTTTAACATTTAAAAGGCTACTTTGGGGGAACATTTTTCCCCTGCAAGTTTCTTTCTGCACATTTACAGACAGGAAGTACAATAGAGCCCCCAACATCTTCCATTCTCCAGAGAGGATTTTCCTGCTTTGACTTTGTGGTAGATAAAAATAGCATTTTGCTTCTCCTTAAGCCTGAAGACAGGATTACCACTGAGTCCCTGTCTTCCATTTTTAAAATGCGAATTGTTAACCAGGAGATCATGTGATCGGACCCTTAACTGGGTAGCCTGGGTGTTGTGAAGGTCAACATCTGTGTGTCCATAAAATTCCCAAGTTATAGTGAGCTCCAAACGTATGTGGATATTAGAAATGTTTCTTCCTTTCCCCTTGAACTGACATTTTACTGTGTGTTTTTCCTGATCAGATCTTGCTGCCTCCAGAGATTTCAATATTTATTTCTGTGCTTATTTCTCTCCTGTGCTTCCTAAACTTTCCATAATACCATAGAACAAGACCCCTTTAGATGCCTCTTTGGTTTTATTTATTGACAATCTAAATGCAATAGAAGATGTCTTTAATTAGTATGTGTCTTATTGACAACTCTGAATTATGTACCCTCATTCATGGAAATACTAGGGTTAGGGCAACTTCTTTTTAAATTTAAAAAACAAAGAAATCCAACAGATGTACCTGCCATCAAAAGAGATTTACATAGATTACGTGGATTTACATTGATTACATAGATTTCTGATACTAAAGCAAAGATGTTAATTACTGGAAAAGTCAAATAGTAGGTAGACGCGTTTCTTAAGTGTGTTCTGTAGAAATGCAGAATATTATTATTTCAGAACCTCAAAGCACTACCTTGGTTATCCAGCCTCTGTGCTTTACTATCATGGAAGCCAAGGGCCACGGACATATATGAACTTTTCCAGCATCATATCGCTAGACAACAATCTTTCTATTTCTTGCTGCAAGATACTTCTATTAGAAAGCGAAAGAAGTAACTAGCTAAAAGATGCTCCAAAAAAAAAAAAAAAAAAATATATATATATATATATATATATATAGAGAGAGAGAGAGAGAGAGAGAGAGACTTAAAGTAAGGCCTCTGCTCAAAGGGCACAGCCTCCTTACCACCCTTGTTTATCTGAAAAGAACAGTGTTCTTCCTGGGTTTATGGATTTATCACATTCCAGTGTCTTCTGCACTAGCATGCTAAGTTCCAAGAGGACAGGAGGCTCGAATATTTTGTTCACCAGTACATCCCGAGCTCCCAAAATAGTGCTCAGTGTCTGGATGACATTCAACAGATGTTTTTGAATGCATAAATGAATGAATGTTCAAATGAATGAAATGAAATCTGGCTATCACCATAGGGGAAAACTTAGGATCAACAATCAAAGAAACAAAGATAAGATCTGAAAAAACTATGTTAACCGGTTTTTTTTTTTTTTTTTTCCAGTACTGGGGATTGAACTCAGGGGCATTCTACCTCCAAGCTATACCCCCAGCCCTATTTTTTTTTTTATTCTTTATTTTGAAACCGAGTCTCACTAGCCGGGCGTGGTGGCGCACGCTTGTAATCCCAGCATTCGGGAGGCTGAGACTGGAGGATCCGGGTTCGCGGCCAGCCTCAGCTACTTAGTGAGGCACTCCGCAACTTAGTGAGACTCGGTTTCAAATTAAAGAATAAAAAATAGGGCTGGGGGTATAGCTTGGAGGTAGAATGCCTCTGAGTTCAATCCCCAGTACCG
>PVLC010039556.1:0-14119 GCA_004027655.1 Graphiurus murinus
ACACACACACACACAACTGGATCAGAAATGAAAAACCTTCCCATGGAAAAGGCCTAAATGGCTTCACCAGGGAATTCTTTACAAAATTTTAAGGGGAAATAACACCTATTTATTTATTTATTGCGGTATAGGGATTGAATACAGGGGCATTCTACCTCCGAGCTACACCCCCAGACCTATTTTTTATTCTTTATTTTGAAACAGGGTCTCACTAAGTTGTGGAGGGCCTCACTAAGTAGCTGAGGCTGGCTGCGAACCTGGATCCTTCTGTCTCAGCCTCACAAGTACTGGGATTACAAGTGAGCAACACCATGCCCAGCTTCTGCTTAGTTTTTGTTTGTTTGTTTGTTGTGATACTGGAGATTAAACCCAAGGGCATTCTACCTCTGAGCTAATCCCCAACCCCTTTTTATTTTTTATTTTGAAACAGGGTCCTATTAAGTTGCTGAGAGTCACTTTGTTGCTGAGGTTGTCCTCAAACCTTCAATCTTCCTATCTCCTCCTAAGTACTGGAATTATAAGCATGTGCTTTTAACCCTTAGCAGCTTCTTTTTGTGTAGTTTCTTAGTCTCCAGTTACACATGTACTGTTGAGGGATTAGCCAAAAACCAGGAGGGCACATCGCATGCAGAACGGTGGGTTCCCTTCTCTGTGGGATTTTGGCCCAGAGAAAGAATACTTTGGGAGCACTGGTCTCCAGTGTTTTGCTCCCCAGACAGTGAAACTGCTGCAGCGCTTAGCTTACATACAAATGAGCCAAATGGCCTGAAGGAAAGAGCTGCAGGAGGAGCTGGTTGACTTTGGAGCATTTGTCTTTACTCTTCAACTCTGGCTGTTTGGGTTGTTCTCTAATACCTTCACATCATCTTCTGTTTGCTGGCTTGCTTATTTACTTTTGGTGTTTATCCAGCTTACATAGTCCTTCTCAGAGGGAAGGTCAGCCTGATACCATCTACTGGACCATAGTTAGAAATGCAAGTCGTAGAGTCTTGGCATTTGAAATACTGGTCTCACCCAGAACAGCTTTTCTGGCTTTGCTTCTTCATAGCCCTCTGTTTTGCCCACCCTGTGCTCATCCTAGACTTTCCTCACGTATGTGTGTGTGTGTGTGTGTGTGTGTGTGTGTGTGTGTCTGTGTGTGTGTCTGTGTGTGTGTGTGTATTCATGTTACTGGGGATTGAACCCAGGGGCTCTACTTTTGAGCTACATGTCATCCCTTTTTATATTTTATTTTGAAACAGAGTCTGGTTAAATTACTGTGCACTGACCTCAAACCTGTGATCCTCCTGTCTCAGCCTTCCAAGCACTGAGATTACAGGCGTGTGCCACTGCGTTTAGGTTTCTCACATCGTTTTTGTTGTTGTTGTTTGCAGTACAGGGGGTTTAAACTAGGGGCATTCTACCTCTGAGCTATACCCCTAGTACCTTTTATTTTGAAACAGTCTCCCTATGTTGTTCAGAGTCTTGCTAATACTGAGGCTGGTCTTGAACCTGGGGTACTCTTGTCTCAGCCTCCCAAGTACTTGGGATTACCACCACATCCAGCTTCCTCACATCCTTTTCTTCTCTCACAATCCTCTCCATTTCCACCAAAATCCTGATTGTTAGTCAACTGGTAGTTTCTACTCTGATTCCTAATGCCATGGCCCACAGATTCTTCCTCTGCTGTGAATTCATAGCACCAACTGAATGGCCACAAGTAGCACTAATTTCTTGTGTATTATATAATAAAAAATGCTCTGCATTTTGCTGCTATCTAGTCAGGTAAGGGCAGGGACTTCGTGGATAGCCCTTTGTAGCCAGTTTGATTTGCTGCATATCTTACAGGTTAAAGTATCTTCTGCCAGTGTAGAACCTGACCAAACAGTGACCAGTGAGCAGGATGTTTTGGAAAGACAACAGGAAGACATGAAAGCCATTCTACGGGCTTATCATTTTACAGGTAATATTTTCTTACCTGATTCATTCTGAGTCCCTGTCTCTAGTGAGTTAGTTTGGGGCGTGTGTGTGTGTGTGTGTGTGTATGTATGTGTATGTATGTGTGTTGCTTTACTGAGGATTGAACCCAGGAGCATTATACCTCTGAGCTATAGCCCCGGCCCTTTTTTATTTTGAAACAGGGTCTCACTGAATTGCTGAGGCTGGCCTTAAGCCTCTAATCTTTGTGTCTCAGCTTCCCAAGTACTGGGATTATAGGGGTGTGCCACAGGTCTTGCTGTGAGAATTTATTTGGTATTCCTGCCCCCATCATATATATACAAAACTGGCACGCGGTTTTTAGGCATATTTACCTGTAAGATTGGCCTCTTTGTATAGCAGAAGATGGGTTGATGATTGGCTTAGACCATTCATTTTAGCAAATCATATGCCAGACCTGTATTAGAACTGCCTTTATTTTGACCTGCTTTATGCTACTGTCCAAATAGTGTGAGCTCCATATCTCTGTTTCAGGCTAGATGGGTATTTATTCTATTCTCCCATCTATGCCACAAACGTATTATAAGAAGAACTGAGGACTGCCACAAATCATTTGACACTCGGGAAAAAAGAGAATAGGTAATTTGAAAATTTCAAAATTTTTGTCTCAATAATTTGATATTACCAGGCATGGTGGAACATGACTGTTATCTTGGTACTTGAGAGAATGAGACAGGAGAATTTTCAGGCTCAAGGTCAGCCTCAACAGCTTAGGAAGATCCTGTTTCAAAATAAAAAAATAAATAGGACTGGGGGTGTAGCTCAGAGGTATTATGTCCCTGTGTTTGATCCCCAGTATCCCCCCCCCCCCAAAAATAGCATTTAAGATTTTTTTTTAACACTATTCTTCCATGGTTTTAACAACTCAGTCTTAATGTGAATAAGAAACAAGGGAATAACCCTCTGATATTCCTTCTTTCAGAAACATTTGGAACTGGGTGTAGTAGCAGTTGCCTGTAATCCCAGTACTTGGGAGGCTGAGACAGGTGGATTGCAGATTTGAGACCAGCCTCAGCAACTTAGCAGGCCTGTTTCAAAACAAAAAATAAAAAGGCTAGGGGTGTAGTTCAGAGATAGAATGCCACTGGGTTCAATCCCAGTGCCACCCCCCCCCCCCAAAAAAAAGAAAAAGCAGCACTGGGGCACCCAGTGTCTGCATGGCAGCCCCATGCAAGTGTCTGGGCTGCTCATATGAGTAAGGTGCCACCTTTGCTGGCATCTGTTGAGAGGTTTCATCTGGTTTGCCTCAGGGATCAGTGGGAAAGTGACCAGCCGTGGCGTTTGTGTCTGCATCAGCACTGCTTTTGAGGGGAACCTGCTGGATTCCTACTACGTGGACCTTGTCATACAGAAACCACTCCGGATACATCACCATTCTATCCCTGTCTTCATTCCTCTGGAAAAGATAGCTGCAAAATACTTACAGACTGATATTCAGCACTTCCTATACAGTCTCTCTGAGCACCTAAATGCCTACGCTGGGAGGAAGTACCAGGCAGATCGACTTCAGGTATCTGTCTAGGATCTGTGGACCTCATGTTATGGGTCCAAGATAAACCTAAAAGGAAAACAAAGAGAAAGTGAATCTTCTTTTATATTTTAAATGTTTTCTAACTGTGAGCCAGAAGTTTATTACTTTTCCAATTCTTGTTTTTTAAAAGTATACAAGTACACACACACACATACAATTTCCCACCCTTTTTTTATCCTTTTGATACCTCGGTCATTGTTGAAATGTGAGTCCTGGTTAAAGGATTATGCACTCCTAACGATTGTCTTCAAACTTACCACAAGGAAGTGAGCAGAGTTGCTATACTTTTAATTCAGCAAGGATTTTAGAGTACCTACTGCTTTAGTCAGCTTTCGCATTGCTGTGACCAAAACACCCGATAAGAATGACTTGGTGGCGGGGAGGTTTCAGTCCACGGAGTCTGCTCTGAGGATAAACTATGGTAGCAGTGGCGACAGGGATTGTGGTGGAGTGACCTGACTCTCACATCATGGTGGCCAAAAGCAGAGAGAGAAGAGGAAACCCACAGACTTACACAGTCTCCAAGACTATACCCCAGTGACCCACCTCTTCCAGCAGGTCCCACCTCTGAACCTTGCTGCGTTGGTGATATGCTCTCCATACATGAGCTTCTGAGGGACATTTAAATCCAAACTGGCACCTACTGTGTGCCGAGTACCTTGCTGAACCTTGGGTATAGATGCATAATACCATAGAGGAATGCTGTCCATCCTCCCCTGACCTCTGGCCTACCTCCTTCAGATGGAGTTGAGCTAAGTTTGGGATGAAAAATAGACAGGAAAGAATGCAAATAGGGAAAAAGTGACTCTTGTAAGCTTAGCACTCCCCCCCTGTATGTTTGGAATGACTCTGAAGCTACCAGTTGTCAGTTAAACTTAACCTGATATGTAAATGTAAGCACAAAGCATCTTACCTAATACAAGTGAGTGAAAGTCTTGGCAGATATGGTATCTCCCACAGCCCCGGCCATTTACTTAGGAAGTACTACCTATGGTCCTTGTTGGGCTGCCATGGATTCTCAGTGATTTTTTCTTTTTCATTTTTTGACACAGTGACCCTGTCTCACTGTTTCCCAGGCTAGTCTCAAACTGCTTTCTCTGGGATCTCATGAATGGCTCTCTTTTGGTAGATGTGTGTGAACTGTCACGAGCACTGCCTTGTAGTGGTAATCCTCATACACTTGCTTTGTTCCTCACCCTCTCAGAGTGACTTCACAGCCCTTCTGACCGGGCCCTTGCAGAGAAACTCCCTGTGCAACTTGCTGTCATTCACTTACAAAGTGGATCGGGGGGATCAGTCCTTCCCATTTTGTGCCAGATTGCTGTATAAAGATCTCACAGTAACTCTTCCAACTGACGTCACCGTTACATACCAAGGTATGAGGAGGATGGGTCAGTGAGGAAGCACTCTGTACTCTGGTCTGTTGTTTAGGTGGAGCAAAACAGGTCGCATAGGTAGAATCCATCAGGTGGACCCTTGAGACATTTTCTTCTGTGTACTGTAAGTTTACTCATAAGATACAAAGAATATTTTTGTACCAGTTTTTTTCCCTCTTTGGAAATGGTAAACATAATTATCCTAGTTTCTCCCTCCTTGCCCCACCCAGCTCTGCCCACATTCTTTCCACTTATGGTTTGTTTTCATGGGAGACCCTCTCTTGAAGAAAGACAGACAGCTGAGTCATGGGGTCATTTATGGTGAATGCAGCCAAAAGACACATTTCACTATAAAGTCAAATAGACATAAGTTAGCATACACGTATCTCTCCAGCGCAGATTCGTTAAATAAGAATATTTTAGGGCTGGCCAAAATATCTTTCTTGTGTGAATTTATTTCAGTTAAATGTACCATAATAATGTGATATTGACAATAATGAAAAGGTGGATAAAATGTATTTAGGAGTAGGAATTTTTAAGCTGGCATAGGGATTTAAATTTCTCTGGGCAAAATCTGTTTTAACTCCCTGGTCCAATTGGACTAAATTACATTGGTCCAATTAGAGGCAGCCTCTCAGCTTCACACCAAAAAAAAGTTACTGGGTCCAGAATAGTGACAATACAGTTATGATTCCCCTCGTTGCAACTAAATGAAACTGATAGAATCTCTTTTTTAGGAATGGAAGCACCTGCTTTGTGGGAAGAGCAACGAGCCACTCATGAAACTCTGTTCTCTACGAAGCCCCTACATCGGGTGTTTACTTCATTCGCAAGAGATGGAGAAAGGTTGGATTTGAGTCTGGTCTCCTAAAATATTGTTTGCATCTGAACACATCTGCAGTGAGTGAACCAGAAGCATCCACAGTCCCGGGTGTGGTCCTAGAACTGAAAACTGCTGGAAGGCTGCGGCTCCTTGCTTGGGAACCATCCTAGCCATGAGAATAGACATTGGAATTCTTAGTTCCTCACGAATGTCTGGTCACTTGTTATAATGGTCAGGATCACCTGTTCTTCTGAGGTATTGATTGATTTGATCATATATTTTACTTGCACATCAGAATAGTTTGTGGGGCAACAGAGCATATTTTACAAAAGACTAAAGTATTTCTAGCTTTTATGGAAGCTTTGAGTTCTGCATCATTTTCCTATCGAAGACTTTGTGAAGAAAAGTTCTGAGGACAGTACATTCATATGATATGGGGTGGGTCATATTGTTAAGAAAAGTGTGTTTAATCTCTGATCTGGAGCAATGTATTCTGGGCCACTGTTTTATAAAGAATATGGTATGAGAAAATACTACGAGTAAAACAATCAGGGTTTTATGTATCTAACATTTTGTTTCCTAAAACATTTTAATAGCTGAATGTATGAAGTTACTTTGAGAATGTACTGTTGGAAATCTGCCCATCACCTCAGTTGTTGCAAAGGGAAGCAGACCCTCCCTCCTCATGTCCTCCACCTCCTGCAGTCTCCAGGTGGTGGTCATGCAATCTGCCTTCCCATCTCCTAGGCCCCTTAGTTTCTGCCTGTAGCATGGGCCTCCGATGTGCTGGCACTTAGTGTTCTTTGGCTTAGGGCCAGTTGACAGCTGTGAAAACCCGTGTCTGGCTGGTCAAGTTCTCCATCTCAATTCCTGCCCCTCCTTTGCCATCACACATAGGAACCTTACTGCCTGAGGCCCAGAGCTGCATTTAGGCTTCCCTCCAAAGTGGCCTCATCCTGGACCTCGTGAACACAGGTGCCTCCACATGTAGGAGGTCTGGTGATCTCTGGGAGGGGCTGTAAGCCAGCTTGGGCCACCCTTGGGGAGAATGCAGCTTAAGAATAAAAGACGTCGCAGGACACATTAACTGTTTCCACAATGATCCCATTCAAGTTGAGTAAAGCTTTTAATAAAACAGTCTTGTTCTTTATCAATACCTGTAAATTCTCTTTTAAAGCAGTAGCAAAGGCGACTGTAGCAAGAGCTCAAAGGCAAGGCAATATCGGAAAGTTTTTTTGAACAGGTTAAAAATATAAATGTAGAAGATCTGTTTATATATTTTTTCTTTCAGAAATAGCCTCCCTCCCCCCACCAGGTGAAAAGAAATATTGCACTTTCTGTTCTCATGACTAAGGTGATGGGGGTTCCGGAAGAACCTTTCAAGATTATCAGGAACATCAGGACAAGGGCCATTGAACCTAACTGGGACCACGCGGAGACACTCAGGCCTCCTGTGGCACTCTCCTCACAATGAAAGCGCTGCTGTTGGGTTCCACCCAGGAGCGGAGCATTCTCCAGCAATGTCTAGCCCCGCACCTGCCACACTCCCGGCTGGCAGCAGAGGCAGCCTCGTCCACCTCCGCTGCGTTCCTGCTCACAGTGGCCATGGCCTCTTGGGGGTAGGGGTGGGGCTGGGTTGGAACTAGGGCTCTGGAAGGACTGTTCCGGCACTACGCCTAGGACCCCTACTGTGGGGCCCCTACAGGCACACTGAGGAAGAAGTATGGCCACCCTCAGCTCATATCCTCAGACAAATGAAGGCTTGAGATTTTTAAACCTAAAGTCTATGGGAGTGTGCACTTCAACAATTCGGGAACACCAGGACTTGGTCATTTGCCCTTTCCCAAGGCCTTTTGATTCCAAAAAATAAAATAAAAATAAATTCTCCCTTCCCGTGTGGACCATCGTGGGACCAGAAGCCATTCAGGAGTTGTCCACCACCTGGTGGGGCAGTGTTATAGAGGAACCATTGGGGAAGGCAGCTGGCTTGTCCTTCCCCTTCAAGAAGAAGGTCAGCAGCTCCCCCTTCCCTTTCACAAAGATGGGGCCTCGCCTCACAAAGCGGAAGCCGTATTCTCGGAGGATGACCTGCGTTTCTTCCACCACCTACACAGAGAAGAAGAGTAAGAGAGCCGGGGGTTAGGGAGGGTGCCTAGACTGGGGGTATTAGAACTAAGACTGGATCCAGGTCCCAATCAGCACCGGACCTATATTGCTCTACCCCAGATCCCCCAGAGGATATGAGGAGAAAACTGGAACCCAGGGTGACAGGTCCAGGGTCGTCTCTCCCAAAGATAGTCCTCTCCCAGGACAGCCATAGGTTGCCCACAGAGCAGATTACTGTCTAGAAACTCTCCTGCCCCTGCTCCCACTTCATGGAACTTCTGTGGCTAACCCAGCAGACAGATACTAGGATCATCTCAAGGGAAGCTACTGTTGGTACAAGACATCATTTCATATCCGGGAGCGAGCTCTTCTCACCCCTAACTTAAACCTAAATATTGTTAGTGAACAGAAGCATTTTCTCCCTCAACGTGTGTCTTATCTTGCAGCACTGCCAGCTTAGCCCTCAGGACAGGCAGCAGAGAGCACGCACTGTTCTGCTTTTGTCCTGTTCCTTGCATCAGAGCATGTGCTCAGCTCTGGTGCTGAACATACCTGAATGTTGCCCATGACACCTGTGGACTCCATCCTGCTGGCCACATTGACTGTGTTGCCCCAAATGTCATAGTGTGGCTTCCGGGCTCCAATGACCCCAGCCAGAACCCCTCCTTTGTTCATGCCTGGGGTAGAAGACAAAGTTCAGCAGAGACACATGCCAAGCCTGGCATTATCCTCCCTCAGAAGCCACCAAATCCTCATCTGTAAAATCTTTCACTTGACCTCTACCACAAAGCTCCTGATTATATAACACCTTGTCTTTCTCATTAAAGTCTCTAAGCTACTGGAATGCAGAAATCACATCTTCATCCTCCCAAGTCCTTGGCAAATATCAGCTGCTTCTAATTTGATCAGGACAGTAGTGGCCAGCTTCTTTGTAACATACCTAGTACTTCAAGGTCTGGACCCAGAAGGGGAGAGACCTCCCCCTCCTGGGTGGGGCACAGCAGTTGACTTGGGAGGCTGAGACAGGAGGATCGTGGGTTCACAGCCAGCCTCAGCTACTTAGGCCCTCTGCAACCTAGTGAGACCTTGTTTCAAAATAAAGAATAAAAAATAGGGCTGGGGGTGTAGCTCAGAGGTACAATGCCCCTGGGTTCAATCCCCAGTATCGCAAAATAAAATTTAAAAAATTGGACTAGGGGTGTAGCTTGGAGGTAGAATACCCCTGGGTCCAATCCCCAGTACCGCAAAGATAAATAAAAGAGGCAGGCGGATGAGAGAGGATCAAAGCCTTCAGCAGGCACAGAGACTCCCTTGGAAAGTTGGAAACACATGCACAAGGGAGGCTGGGCTGTCCTTGTAAGTAGTCGAGAGGTCTAGCCTGGCCTTTTTGTCATTCAGGTTTTCAAACTGATCATCTAAAGAGACTGGACTAAGTAAAGATCCTTCAGGTCCCTTCCAGCTCTGCATATGTGACCCTCCCCACACTAACTGCCCCCACCGTCCTGAGCCTCTGGTCTTGCCTACTGATCTCCCAAGCATCAGAAGGAGCACGCTGGGGTAGGTGGCCTGGGCCCTTACCTATGCGCAGCATGAAGTTGTTGAAGGACTGATTGTTGATGTTTGTGAGCGTATCCTTCATGGCAAGTGCGAAGTCCGCCAGGTCGGCCAGGTGCTGCCAGCGCTCCTTGTCTGACTTTTCCTCCTGTATCAAGCAGTGGTGAGAGGGCAGGAACCATTCAGCCTGCTTTTCATGTAGCAGCATTCATGGGGAAGGGGCCTGCCTAACCACCTAATTGTCAGTGGCCGCCTTTCCTTCCTTCCACAAAGGAGTGAGCATCCTCTTTAGCTCCAGTGTGTGACTGGCAGAGTTCACACAGATTCCTCTAGTAGGTCCAGGGCAAAGACTGCCAGTGGTTGTAGGAAGACAGACCGTACCCACCTCATTGCTTCCTGTCTGAACCCATTTTCAGGTTTTTGTGTAAGTGCCCGTTTGGACCCTTCAATTAGATTATAAGCACTTGGGGTGATGGCCCCCTCGACCTGCTTGGTTCCTCATCCAGTGGAGGTGGCAGTCATTGACACCATACTTATAGCACAAGATGATAATGTCTTAAGAATAGTGCTTGGCCAAGCATGGTGCACGGCTGTAATCCCAATACTTGGGAGGCTGGGAAGGGAGGATCGCAGGTTCAAGACCAGCCTTAGCAATGTAGCAATACTCTCAGCAACCTAACAAGACCGTTATAAAACAAAAATAAAAAATGGGCTGTGGGTGTAGCTTGGAAGAAGAATGCCTCTGGGTCCAATCTCTAATACCATGGCGGCGGGGGGAGGGGGCACCAGGGCTCCACAGTTCTGCACTGCTTAGCAAAAGAACAGGCTAGTAGCAGCCTGTAAGTTTTCATTGTTGCAGAATTGCATAGATGGCGCCTGCTCCCCAGTTAAGAAAGTTAGAGCCTGAAGGGGCATGGTCAGTGTATATAAACCATCTTAGGTCTACACTGGGGGAGGGGGTTCTTGGTGTGTTCTGTTTCTTTGCTTTCTCAGTAAACCCTCATATCTGCAGTACATGTGCCGGTATGTGTGTCTGGACCTCTCTACAACTCTACTCAACAACTTCTCATTTTATTCTAACTTCTCATTTCCCACGTTTGGTCAGGGTTCCTTGTCTCTTGTCCCCAGCAGAAGCCGCATCTCCTCTGTCCATTGAGTTATACTGTTAGTTGCCTAACAAGTTTAGTTACCTTGCTGGAACTGGTAAAGCCATTGGTATTGACATCTGGGGTGACTCCAGAAGCTGCCATGTAGGTGCTGCCAATGGTTTTGATCTTGGTGATGACCCGAAATTTGGGATTATCCAGGAGCTGAGGCCAGGATTACAGAAAGAGACTTATCAGCAAGCTCAAGAGATGAAGAAGCCAACTAAGATTTGCCACTTTCACAGACTCCACAGAGCATCCAAGAGATGCTTTATTTTTCCATGCTAACCTGCTACATGATCCTCAGCAAACTTCCTCACTCTAAGCCCGAGTTTCCACATCCTTAACATCCTGGAGTATGGTTGAGCATGTATGTAAAAGCATACGTTTGTATACAAGTCACCCAATAACTGCTGAATCTCAGTGTGAGGGTGGGAGGAATCCAGGGGCCCAGGGTCTTGTTGGCCAGTCCCTGTCCTATGAACTTGTACGTCACTTGCCTTGGCTCCCACCTCAGACCCAGCAGTTCCAAATGATTGCAGAAGTCTGTATGCTGTGGGAAGGGCTTATCTGAAAAAGCTAGCCAGTCTGGGGTAACTCACTTCTCTTTACTCCTCAAGCCTGTCCTGGGACGTGGTCTGAGGCAGGCTAGCTGGGGCAGGAGGGGGCCGGAGGGCACTCACTGAGTCAAAGTCAGAGATGATCTCGTTGAGGAAGCGCAGACACTCGATGCCACCGTTATTGATGCTCTCCTCCGTGTAGAAGTCAGCAAAGTTGGGCAGGGAGGCAAACATAACTCCAATTTCATCGTAAGACTGGCTGTATAGCTCCTAAAACGAGGCAGGGCCCGAGTGCTCAGAGGTTGGCCTCCTGGTGGGAGGACGTGCTAGAGAAACGGATCTGTCTTCCCCACACACAGTATGTGCGCGCAGCTTTTTGGACCCAGACAGCTCTCAGATTATCCCGACTTTGTTGGAAAATAGTTCATCACAACTTTGAATAAGTAAAAAATAGCTTTCCTGGCTCCTGGAACAGCCCAGCTGTGACGGAAGAGGGTTCACTGGAGCTGATAACTACTCTGTTTTGAGAAGATCACATCCACAGAAAGGGGGTTCTGGCCAGGCCTCAGCTTCTGGAATGGTGCCTCAGAGATGCGGCCTACACGAAAAGTGCCTACCGCAGTGCCCTTTGTAAGGGGCCTGGGAAATTCTCTTGTGCTAATATTGTAGGTGAGGTCCAGCCTTACTGGAGCCCCGGCCCCAGTCATGGGAAGGCTTGGGCTCCAGAAGGAAGAGCAGATGCAGTCAAATGGCTCCTGGAGGCTGGAGCTGTGTGTCAGGAAGTGTAGTGCACAGCAGAGCCCTGCTCCTCACCTCATCTCTCTTCTTTGAACCCAGGAAATGGCGTGCGACATGCTCGGGCAACATGTTGGTGACCAAGGCCTCGTTCCAGCGTCGCATCTCATAGACACGTTCCTTCTGGTCGTGGACCTCGATCTTCCACAGGAACAGCGTCCGCGCCAGTTTCTCCACCTGCAGACACACAGGCAAGGCGTGTGCGCTAGGCCGGCCACTTGATGGACAGATGAAGAACAGGGACTCGAGGGGTTCCACTCGGAAAGACCGGAAGGAAGACCCCGAGAGGATTCACCTCAGCAGGAGGGCCGCCCCACAGCTGCAGGTTTCCTTGAAAAACCAACAGGGGCACCAGAGCTAACATGGCGTCCTTGTACAGATACTTCCCACCCTCTCTTTCTTCCTTCTCTCCTCTCTTCTTTTTTTTTTTTTTTTTTCTTTTTTGGTGGTACTGGGGATTGAACTCAGGGGCATTCTACCTCCAAGCTATACCCCAGCCCTATTTTTTTTTTTTTTATTCTTTATTTTGAAACAGGGTCTCACTAAGTTGCAGAGAGCCTCACTAAGTAGCTGAGGCTGGCCACGAACCCGGATCCTCTGGTCTCAGCCTTCCAAATGCTGGGATTACAAGTGTGCGCCACCACGCCCGGCTCTCCTCTCTTCTTTTAACTAGACAAAAACCTCATCAGCCCCCTTCTGGCTCCATGGTCCGTGCATTACGACTCCCATGCTGGCGTGCACGCAGAGGCCATAGCCCTGACCTGGGGAATAGAGACGTTCCCCAGGCTTTGTGCCTGCCCTCCAATCCCTGCCCCCGGCTTCCTTCTCCTTCCTGGAGGAGCTCAGCGGGAAAGGTGAAGAACTACTTTCCTTGTATTACTGAGGAAGAAACCAGGATACTGAGGAGGTGGTGGCTTGCCAAGGGCCACCCGCCATGTTGGGAGGAACCAGCTTTTCTTGGGTCCTGGGGCTGCTCTTTGGGAGGCCCTGGTGGGTCTGGGCCCAGGAGGAGAGGAGGGTGTGCAGCACTCACATGACGGGAGAAGTAGTAAAAGCTCAGCATCATGACGACCATCATCACTGTCATGGAGTACTTAGAAGGCACCAGCGGCAGCCTGCTGGACAGACAGAAGTACACCTGAAAGGCCGCCATCTGCCCTCCTGGAAGGGACTTGGGTCCCTCTGACTGGGTTTATTATTTCTTGTCACCCTGGGCCTCCGTAGCCCCCCCCCCCCCACACACACACTTCTTCATATCAGTCCAGACCCCCTGGGACAGCAGAGCTTTGCTGGGTCATTGGGCTCCCACCTGACCCCAGGCCCTGGCCTCCCCTGGCCACACCTGGCGTTCCCATCAGGGCTTCTCCCCAGGTGCTTAACCCTGCAGCGCCCGACTGATCACAGAGGTAACTACAGCTGTAGGAGCGTGGAGATGGGAAGAAACTAACTTCACAGTGATGGGACCAGGGCACGATTCTACCATGGCCTTTCCTAACTTTCATCCATGGTTCTGTGTGGAGCTAGAATTCATTTCCACTACTGTATGGTGGTCAGTGTGAAGGAAACACAATTTGTATTTCATCTACTGTCGATGTCATTTGAGTTGTTTCCATTTGGTGCGTATGTGTACTGTGACCAATGCTACAGCCGACATTCTTGTACATATTTCCTGGGGCAAATATATGTGCATGGTTTCGCCAAGGTATATATGTACATGTAGGAGTGGAACTGCTGGGTCATAGGTCTATTTTCAACTTTACTAAACTCCAAATTATTTCCCAAAGTGTCATATCAATTTATACTCCTGCCAGGGATGCATGAGATACTATTAAACTTGATATTATCAGATTTTAAATTTTTCTTGTGGTTTTAATTTGTATTTCTTCGATTATCTGAGTGCCTTTCATTTGTGACCACTTAGACTTTTGTTGAAGGGCCAGTTCAAGTCTTTGCCTATCCTCCAATAGGAAGGTATGTCTTTTTTTTTTTTTTTTTTACTTGAAGGTCACTGAATCATAAAATTCTAAACTTGAGAGTTAGAAGGAACTTTAGAGAACTTCTAGTTCAATGTTCTCAAGAGAGGAAACTGATCTCCCCGTGGCCCCCAGAGAATTACTGACTGCAGGTAAGAGCCCAGGCCTTCTCATTCCAATGCAGGGCTCTTTCCTCATTTTCCTGTCACCTGTCTGTCCTGCCAGCCAGTTAAATGCAGCTGTCACCCACTCAGTGATCCTTCTCTCTTCCATCTGGCT
>PVLC010039557.1:0-14201 GCA_004027655.1 Graphiurus murinus
CCTAGAAACTCATATTTCTTGAATGAATGTTTGAGGTCTTAATTTTTTTTCTTTCGGTGCTGGAGATTGAACCCAGAGGCATTCTATCTCCAAGCTACACCCCCAGTTCTATTTTTATTATTTATTTAATTTATTTATTTTGTGGTATTGGGGATTGAACTCAGGGGCATTCTACCTCCGAGCTACACCCTCAGCCCTACTTTTTTATTCTTTATTTTGAAACAGGGTCTAAGTTGCGGAGGGCCTAAGTAGCTGAGGCTGGCCGCGAACCTGGATCCTCCCATCTCAGCCTCCCAAGTACTGGGATTACAAGTATGCGCCACCATGCCCAGCCCCCAGTTCTATTTTTTATGCTTTTGTGTGTGTGTGTGTGTGGTACTGGGGATTGAACTCAGGGGCGTTCTATCTCCAAGCTATACCTCCAGCCCTATTTTTTTATTCTTTATTTTGAAACAGGGGTCTCACTAAGTTGCGGAGTGCCTCACTAGGTAGCTGAGGCTGGCCGCAAACCTGGATCCTCCGGTCTCAGCCTCCCAAATGCTGGAATTACAAGTATGCACCACCATGCCCGTCTTCCTTTTTATTCTTTATTTTGAAACAGGGTCTCACTAAATTGTGGAAGCTCACTAAGTAGCTAGGCTGACCTCAAACCTTCGATCTTTCTGTCTCAGCCTCCCATGTGCTGATTATAATCAAGCACTACCACGCCCAGCTAGGGTCTTAAAATTTTAATATAGCATTGTTGAGAGTGAAATAGGGTCATCGATGGAATTTGACAGTAGGAAAATAGCTCATTATATTTGTGTTGAACATTTATGGTTTCAATTCTCTAAACTGGATATGAATGTTGAGATTTACATTTTTCTGAGACAAAAATGTGAAATATTTTTTTCAGCTTGGTGTAAGAATGCATCACTTAGCTAGTGAGACTAGCCTAATAACACTAAATCTTTTTTTGTGTATCTGTGTATATGATATTGGGCATTGAATCAGGGGCATTCTATCTCCAAGCTATAGCCTCAGTCCTTTTTTATTTTGAAACAGGGTCTTGCTAGGTTGCTGAGAGTCTTAAGTTGTAGAGACTGTTATCGAACCTGTAATCCTTCTACGCCTCCCAAGTACTGGGATTATAGGAGTACACCACCATGCCTAACACCTATATGGTAATTATGCTTTATTCTCTGTCCATTAGTTAGGAACCTATGTGCTTTAATGTTGAGAATGTTTGGAACTGGTACATTTTTGAGGTATACTTAAAAGGGCATATCCTTTTAAAAAATAAACCTCATAGAAAGCCAAGGGATTTAACTAGGTTTTTGAATCATGTAGAGAATAAATGAACACGTAAACCAATAAGGGAAGAGAAGACTAGCAATTCATCAATAAGATAAACACCTGCATGTAAATTCATGTTTCTATGGGAGTATATAGGGTATGTTGGGATGAAGATAAAAAGACAATGATGTTATTTAATGAATGAATGTTTTGAGAATATGCCCAGGAGACCAAGCCAGAGGAAGAAGATGGATTATTTTTCCTAAAATACGTAAATAAGCCCTTTGTCTTTATGCAGTCTTATTTTTAAGTAATAATCCAGTAACCTTCTTTTATCGTCCATATTTTAATTAATATGAGACTGGTAAAAGTAGAGTAAAATGAAAATAGAAAACCTCAGTCTTTCAACTTACCGTGGTACCATCAAGATCTGCTACATGTTTGGTGGATCCCAATACACACTTCAAATACTGAGAAACTTGTTCAAAGAGGATGGAATAAGAATTGGTATTAAGCTGAGTGTGGCGGTGTATGCCTTTAATCCCAGTACTTTGGAGCCTGAGACGGGAGGATTGCTTGTTCACAGACAGCTTCGGCAAATAGTGAGACTCTCATCAACCTTGTGATACCATGTTTCAAAATAAAAATAAAATAGGTCTGGGAGAGTAGTTCAGAAGTAGAATATCCCTGGGTTCAATCCCCAGTGCCAGCAAAAATTGGCGTTAAAAGAAATTATAACCTTTTTCTTTTCCTTAGTTGTATTTCTCTGAAATAGTATTTTTCTGCTTGCAAATAATGCTGATCTGAGTTTAAAATGTTTTATCTTAACAGCATGAGTTTGATCATTTTAAACCACAGCAACATGTTAAATACTTGAGAATGTATTTAAGATGTAAGTGAAGCCTCTGGAATTACATATTTTTGGTGGCTCTTTTTCAAAGGTCTCTCTGATTGTCCAGAAGGAGCAAATTGGAACAAGGCTCAGGAAGCTAGTCAGCAGGAATACAGGAAAGCTTCTAAAGGTTCAGGAGAGCACTGGGACCTGTCCTGGAACCTCAGTACACTCAATGATATTTTCCTTGTCATATTAGCTAGTGTGTTTAAAGCTGAGAGCTATGATTGAAGACTTCGATGTTTGTTCTATTACAGGTTATAACATCTATGAAAATCCTGACTGGAGTATTTTCACCAAGGGCTCATGCATATAGCTTCTCTTCCATGTGTTTGTGAATGTCAGCCTAAGTGTAAGGATGACTTCATGGTCTTCCACACAGATTAGGCAGGGTAGTCTCTCAATGAGTGGATTCTCAGGGTTAAATATTACAGGAATGGCAGACGACTCAACATTCACTATAGTTATATCATGTCATCTTAGGTCGTAATATACATAAGGCATTCCAAGTTCTCTCCAGTATATGTTCTCCAATGATAATGAACTGCAGAACATTACCAACAGGATTTTGACACACATGATTTTGTTATAAATCTGTATTTTGAATTCTCTGATGCTATCTAAGGTACTGAGACAGACTGAAGCCTTTCCCAACCACATAGCATTTATTTGGTTTATCTCCAATGTCTGTTCACGAGGCTTGTCTCCAGTGTGTATTCTTTGATGTGGCTTAATGCCAGAATATACAGTGAAGGCTTTCCCACACTGATGGCATTCATAAGGTTTCTCTGCAGTGCATTCTCTGATGTTTCTTAAGGCTAGAAGTTTACTGAAGGCTTTCCCACACTAATGGTATTCATAAGGTTTCTCCCCAGTGTGTGTTCTCTCATGTTGTTTATGGCTACAAGATTCACTGAAGGTTTTCCCACACCGATGGCATTCATAAGGTTTTTCTCCAGTATGTATTCTCTGATGTTTCTTAAGGCTAGAAAATTCAGTGAAGGTTTTCTCACACTGATGGCATTCATAAGGTTTCTCTCTTGTATGTGTTCTCTCATGTTGTTAAGGGTAGAATATGCTGAAAAGGCTTTTCTACGTTGATGGCATTTATAAGGTTTCTCTCCAGTGTGTATTCTCTCATGTTTCTTAAGGCTAGAAGATTTACTGAAGGCCTTCCCACACTGGCATTTGTAAGTTTCTCACCAGTGTGTATTCTCTCATGCTCCTTAAGGTTATGAAAGTGAAAGTTTTCCCACACTGATGGCATTCATAAGGTTTCTCACCAGTGTGTATTCTCTCATGCTCCCTAAGGTTATGAAAATGACTGACAGGGGCATTCTAAGTAGCTGAGGCTGGCTGCGAACCCGGATTCTCCAGTCTCAGCTTCCCAAATGCTGGGATTACAAGGGTGCGCCACCACACCTGGCTCAGAGTCAATAATATCTTGATAGCTGCCTTTTAAGCTATTCATGTGGAAATTTTCATCTGATTTGCCAAACTGGTATCCTGTTCAGTGAAAAAAGAAGAGTGGATTTTGAGTTTTCTGCTAATAAGTATTATCAAATTCCCTGGAGGCCAAAATGAGGAAAGCAAGAAAACTAGGAAATAGGCTGAGAAAACATGTTTAACAGAATATATAGAAGTTCTTTAATAGAATAGTATAAAATCTTCAAGACCACATTTTAATGTGGCAAAAAAGTACTTGTATATAAAGTGTAAAGAAACTTTCATGTAATTATATATATGAAAAAATCAGTGTAGAGATTGGAATGGAATTATAGTAGGATATTCAAGATATCTGTAGACTGAAGAACTATACATTGTTATTTTTCTTTTGAGGACTCACCAAGGAAAACTAGATGGTTGGTGTTTTCTTCCTTTACATCTCTGTACAGCTTTCTCTGGGATGTGTCTAGTAGATCCCACTCTTCCTGGGTAAACTTTGTGGTAACATCTTCAATGGTTATTGGTTCCAGAGCACACATTGCCATGAATTCCGTTTCCTGTTTTCTTCCTCTGGGTTTCCACTTACAGTCTAAGCACTAAGAAAGAGAATCAGAAAATAAAAGTTGAAGGAGATAGTGAAGCCCATGAGATTTTGAGGCAGGTTCTATAGGCAAGCAGCAATTTGGTCTTCTCCCAAGTCCTGAAATCTGCAGTTCTTCCTTCTCCCTTGTTCCAGTGACATTTATTTTTTTGGTAAAGGATTGAACTAATAAGCATTCTAATTCTGAGCTATACCCCAGCCCTATTTTGTTATTTATTTTGAAATGGTCTAAGTTACTGAGGCTGGTCTTGAACCAGTGACCCTCCTGTCTCAGCCTCCCAAGTACTGGGATTACAGGCATGCACCACCATGTCTGGTTTAGTGACCTTTCTTAGTCTTCATTCAACTCTATTTCCAATGTATTATTTGCATTTATTATCCCCATTCTACCTACTGACATTTTGGCTTCTCTAAAGTGGTATAGGCCTATACCTACCAAAGGTAACTTGTCAATCCCTGCTCACTCCCTTGGCCATCTTATCCATTGCCATTATTATATATGCTTCTTCTATGAAGGTAGGTTCCAATTTCATCCAAGCTCTATGTTTTTTCCCCTTTTTTGTGGTTTTTAAGATTCAACCCAGGGCCTCATACATGCTAGACGAATACTCCAACACTGAGGTACATCCTCAGCCCTCTAGATCCCTATTTTCTACTGACTGCTAGATATCTCTCTACTAATGTCTCTAATATACTCACTTTCCTATTATATTTTTCTTATACTCCTTTTTTGTTGTAATTTATTGGTATTACTATGATTCTATATAAGTTTGCTTATTCTTCCACCAAAAGTTTATTAAAGTATCCACTATGTGTCTTCCAGTCACTAGATCCTGGAAAAGGATGAGAGAGTTTCTTGTCTGCAACATGATTACAGTGATTGGAGAGCAGACACATGAAGAAGTAAATTATAATAGTCTGATCAGTGCAGCAATGAAAGCATATAGAGTTTCATTAAACAGAGGAGGCTTAAGTCCTTGAAATCATTAATTGGATAGGATATTTTTCTAGAACCCTCTGAAAAATGATGGCTTGAGAAGTAGGGGTTTCTTGACATTATCAGGTGTTCAAGTCCTGTTAGAGGTATCATAGGATACCTGCAGTGAGTAGAAAGTTGGACCAGACAACTTCAGTTGAAAATAAACTTAGTCTATGCAGTTCCAGAATCCCAGAAGGCTATGAAAAGTTCATAGTGACTGATGAAGAAAATATCCAGGTGAAGTTCACCTGAAGCCTAAATAATGGTAGTAAGTTTTTCAAGATATATTACAGGAAGTTTTACATTAATCTAAGGCATTTGAAAAGTTAAGCACTTATAACCAAATCAACATTAGTTATTAATTATAATTATTGAGCCCCCTATATAGCTAGATGCTGGGGGTACAATAATAAGCAGGGGAACAGCTATGTGAGAAATGCAGTATTTAATAATGATGTGATAACTTATAATAAAGTAACTGCCTAGGGGAGTGAGTCTTAGAGATGAGTTGTGAATACTTGAGAAAAAAAAATTGTTGAGTGAGGGAATAGCATCTACTATCAATGAGCACCCTGAGAAGAGTGGCTGAATTATAGATTAGGTGGGGAGAATGAGGGATGAGGTTGGTGGGACCATAATATTTGAAAAAAAAATTTTTTTTAGAAGCCGGGCGTGGTGGCGCACGCTTGTAATCCCAGCATTTGGGAGGCTGAGACCGGAGGATCCGGGTTAGCGGCCAGCCTCAGCTACCTAGTGAGGCACTCCACAACTTAGTGAGACTCGGTTTCAAAATAAAGAATAAAAAATAGGGCTGGGGGTATAGCTCGGAGGTAGAATGCCCCTGAGTTCAATCCCCAGTACCGCAACAACAACAACAACAAAAAAGTAGCTACTTCCCAGAAAATAAAGTAGCATTGTAAAAAAATAAAAAATAAATTGAACTTACCTTGGTGTGGCATAAAAGAATTAAGTTTTCTTTTATATTTTCAAATATTTAAAGAATATCTTTTATTACTGAATATGTTTCATGCAAAATGTATATTAGGGTGAAATACAGCATCTAAAACATCTTTGTTTTGGGAGACAGTGCAGCAAACGAAAGTGCAAGCTCTCAAGTCAGATACACCCAGACTTGAGTCCTGTCTTCTGTTTAAAGTTTTGGGACTTTAGGCAACTTAAACTTTTAAACCTATTTCTTCATAGGTAAAATTGAAGATAATACTAGTGCTTTTTAATAGGGTTGTTGTGAGAACTAAGTCAGATAATATATGTAAAGCACTTAGCCAAATACATGGAATATAGGAAGTATACAATATTTGTTAGCCATGTAACTGGAACATTTTCCTCCAAATTATAGTTGTTTTTATGGTAGAGATATAGAAAGAACTTGTTTTGCTTTTAATCTGATTTTCTTTTTTTCTTCATTTATTTAGCGTCTTTTTCCTGGGAGCCATCCTTGTAATAACAGCTACTTTCTTATACGGTTATGATCCCAGACCAGCAGGAAATCCCACTAAAGCATAGTCATAAACTATCTTTAGCTGGTTTTTCATGATGGTGCAGTAGAAATCTCGACATTAATCTTGCACAGAGGACTTCTACAGATTCTGTGAAGATATCATCATGCTGAATCTGATCACATTGTTCAAATGGTTTGAAAATATACAGGCTTATGGACAAGATATGTATACTGTATATTTAGCAAAACACATCTAGAATTCAAAACGTGGAAGTATTTCCAGGGACTATAATTAGAAAGAATATTGGAGGAAACTTGAAGTCTAAGTTTAAAGAGTTTACCTTTTGATTGCTGCAAAAATGTCCTATGTACTCCTTCCAAGAGCACACAAATGTCAGATATTAATTTTGCAAATTAGATCTATTTACTCTTATTAAATGGTTTTTATCTTAATCTTTCTGTACAGATATGTCAAATCACATGGAATATTCAAAGTTAAATTACCTATAAAGTGTGAAAAAACAGAAATATGATTTGAACAATTTTCACATTTGAGATTTTATATTTATACAAAAGATTAAGAAAGACTGCTAAATGTTATTTGTTCATTACTTAAAAATTGATAAAGTAATATTATGGGTCTGATATGTTAGAGAATAAAATTCATATTCAAGTTTAGTATAGAAAGACATCTATTTCTCCATGTATACATCCTAAGATCTCTTAGTGCTTCAAGACAGTTGAAAGCAGTCCAATTGTTCCTGTGCTAGACAGTAGCCAATGACTTTACACTAGTGGAATTTTACCCTTGATATCTTAATTGCATTTCTTTTCTGTAAATCATATGAATCCTTAATATTACTTTATGTTTGTGTTGTCACTGAAGTTTTAGAGTGTAATTTAAAGGGACTAAATACTCATTTAAGAGTTTAAAATAAGATAATACCATTATCTAATATCTCCATTTGGAGAATTTTGAACTCTCAAGCATACACTGGAAACAACTAGAAAGTTTTAAATGAATATTCTACTCACTGATCTGTAGAAAATTTTTATAATATACAACTGTTGACAAAAACAACCAAAAAATAGTATAGATGTCAGTGGACAAAGACCGAAATGACTTTTCTTGGAAACATTCCTTATTGCTATATTACATTATTTTAAATGACACTATAACTTTAATTCAAGGCTGGTCAGAAATGTTTGGATCTCTTTTAAGCCACTGTCCCCAGGAACTGTGATCACGTAACTAGGAGAAGTAGCTGAATTCTGAGTTCTCTTCCTGGAGAAGATAGACTTGGGTCCTAGATCATGTCATATATACAGATAATGCCATTTTGTGTCTCCTAAGAGCTGCTAGGAAGGAATGGCTATTTTGCTTTAAAATAGAGGATTTTTTTTTTTTTAAACACTGGAGTTGAGGATACAAATTACATGAGTTATTTAATAAGTTGGTTCAAAGGAGAGAATTTATTAGAAATAATAAGATGAACTGGTAGGCAAAAATTATTTCTACAGGGATATAGGTTTAATTTAATTATTGATTATATGCAAAAATACCTATTGAGTATAAGAAGTATTTTACTTTATTTTTTTCATTTATACTGTATATATTTTTAAAGTCTGTTCTGATATAAAAACTATAAGAAATAAATATTTTTATATAGTTATAATGGATTTTGTTAAATAGAATTTGACTCAAAAATACTGTTGTTACAAACTGTCGGGGTACTTTTGGCTAATGTGGACTGATTGTGTTAACTTGCTAATGCAAACAGCTTCCACATACTGCAAATCTAATCAACTCACCTAGAATTTAAAAGTGCTTAATACTGCAAAATATTTAAATCAATTTGCTGGCGATAACAAAATATGGCACCATGCAAACTTTCGGGATGCTAGACTTATGATTTTCATTGACTACTCTTTAAATTATTTTAATAACTTTACCACATTTTGAGCATGGTATTTTAAAACTGTAATAACATTCAGGCTTACATACTACTATTACCTACTGCTAAGTGAAATCTAAATCTTGCAAACACACAGGATTCAAGACTAAAAATAAAGATTTAATTCATATTATTAAGGTATTGTTTGGACAATTATGCATTATTGCAGTGTGTATTCACAGTTAATTTAAGTTTAGTCTCCCTATTTTAACACTTCAAAAATAATACAAAAATAAGTGTCTGGATACATTAAATTTATGTATGTTAAGGTAATAATACATTTTCAGGTGTCCAAAATACAATTTTCAAAGTTTCTAACAAAGATTACTGTAAAAACAGATAAAATAATCTGAAGTATATTTCCAAAGCAAACTTTTATTAGCCATAATTTGTATTTTACTTCTCTAATAGATTTGAAAATGTTACTGAGCTATGTAGTTTCTAATTTTTACTTCATAATGAAATAATCATACTGGAGAATGTAGACTTGGGTCCTAGATCATGTCATATACACAGATAGTGCCATTTTGTGTATGTGGTTGATGACCTTCAAAGGTCTACTGTGTTATGCTTTTATAATGAGGATTCTTTGATTATTTGAATTTCTACAGTTTTGAAAGCTGGGCATGGTGCACATGCTTGTAATCCCAGTACTTGGGAAGCTGAGACAGGAGAATCTCAGGTTGCGGCCAGTCTCAATGACTTAATGAGGCCCTCCACAACTTAGTGAGACCCTATTTCAAAATAAAGAATAAAAAATAGGGCTGGGGGTGTAGCTCAGAGGTAGAACGCCCAGTACTGCAAAGAACAAAAAACAACAACAAAAACAAACTATAGTTTTAAAAGTATATTTGTTACCTCTCAAGTTGTTCAATGTGAAAATGTGTTAAATTTATGGGAAAAGAGTGTCAATTTATAGTCCTATTAAAATTAATATAGTATTATAAAGAAAAGTTTGAAGTGCAACAGGTAGACGTTTCAACACAATTATTATCAACTCTTTAATAAGTGATTTTAGAGAAGTCCTAAGCTATTTTATAGTGAAATATAGAGTTGAGAAGTACAAAACTTAAATGTTTATATCAATTTATATTGAATGTCACAGAATTTCATAGAAAAGAAAGTCAGTTTAATATTTAAACTAGATTCTAATGACAGAAACTGAAAATAATTGACATTGTGCTCTGAACACCTAGTATAATATTGAATACTCTTACATATCAAATTATTGGACTTACAATGTGTCATTGTACAGTCATTCAATTGAGTTTCTTTTTTAAAAGGATTTAGCATCACTCACTTAAAATTCACTGTAAACACATTTATTATGGATGTATGCTTTACATAAGAAAAGGTTTATAAAAGTTATTTATAGGATATTATAAGTCATCTTAAGAGTTTTCAGGATATATAAAGTAGTTATAGGGCCAAAGAAAATGCACCTTTATCAAAAGCTGGTCCTATGTGCCTTGCTTTACACCAAATATCTGACTTTTCTGGAAGGTATTTCTGTAATTGACATTAGATACATGCTCAAAATGAGAATGTTTCAGAAATAACTATAATTCTGCTTTTTGGTTGTTTGAGCATTTGCTCTTTAAATCCATTATCTAAAGAAATTAAAATAGGTATAACTATAAAAGCTTTAGTGAATAGTACTCATTTAAGTAAACTATGGCACTACTGCACCATCATTCAGCTTTTTGAAACTTTTTAACAGTTGTATATAACTATCATTTTGTTGTTTCATTTCTTTATAAAATGTACTGTGATTTAAAAAAATATTTTTAAAATGATTTGTATCCTGAATTTGTGTATTTGTCTGGATTTCATTTGTTTACATTACTTTGGGTTTGAGAATGTGATCTGTATATTTAAATTTTTTTATGGACATAATTCAAAGGAATGCATAAATTGTTCTTTTGTTAAATGGCTTTATCGATAAATTTCTCATCATTGTTTGGTATCTATTATCTATTTAATAGCTTATTGAAATAGATTACTTTTGTAAATAATTATGTAGATTTTCCCTATATATCCTTATTTCCTTATTTATCATAATCTATGATTTAGCTTCATATATATGAACTGCTATATATATACATATATATGTATATATATATATATATATACATATATATATATATACATATATATGTATATATATATATATATATATATATATATATATATGAATTGCTGATCTTTACCTTTCTAGTTAACTTTCTGTCACATGTGACTGGCCTTTTTCTCTACCCTATGTTTTAGCATGAAGGACTGGGTTGTATTTAAACTAGTTGGAATTTCTCTACCTGTATGATGATAACAGCCTAAAAGTACCTTGTTTTAAATAAAATCTCTTTGCTAGCCTTAAGGTTAAGTAAGTACAGTAATTCAGCATATATTCTCTCCACAATTTGAATATAATTACATCTACTGTGACTATCAGTTAAATGCATAAAGATGAAATGTAATAAGCAATATATAGGGTTTTATTTCCACTTCTACTGAAAAAACCTTATACAAACTATAGATATGTTTCCATTATCAAATGACTTATTTACCTAGAGTTAAAAATTACTTCTCATTTTCTACTCATAAAAGAGGAGTATTAGCTGGGCATGGGGGTGCACACTTGTAATCTCAGTACTTGGGAGGCTGAGACAGAAAGATCACAGGCTTGTGGCCATCCTCAGCTACTTAGTGAGGCCCTCCACAACTTGGTGAGACCCTGTTTCAAGATACAGAATAAAAAATTGGGCTAGGGGTATAGCTTGGAGGTAGAATGCCTCTAGGTTCAATCCCCAGTGCCACAAAAAAAGAAAAGAAAAAAAGAAGCGTATTAAGAAAGGAAAATTTGCCATATTACTGACTAACTTAAGCTTCCTCTAATTATCCTTATTAAAGAGCCTTACTCTAGCCAGGTGTGGGGGCATATACCTAATAATCCCCATACTTGGGAGAATGAGACAAGAGAATCACAGGTTTGAGGCCAGCCTCAGCAATTTAATAAGGCTCTCAGCAACTTAGTGAGTAAAAAATAAATAGGGCTGGGGTACACGTGTAGCTAGGAGGTAAATGCCCCTGGATTCAATTCCCAGCACAACAACAAAAAACAATACAAAATTGAAGCCCTACCCTGAAACTTATCTTACTCTATTCCTCTTACATATTCTTATATTCAGGAAGAGAAAGGAGCAGGAATTAAGTAAGTGGGAATGGAAGCTTCCCTTATGTAAATCTTTAGCGTCTGAATATCCAGATTTCCTGGTGCATTTAAAATTGATATTCATAAAATATCGTCCTTTCATAGCACTCTGTAGCTGATTTAGTATGTTAACCTTACTATAAAACTTCAAATGTAGTTCATCCCAATTGGATTCTTCACGAACATAAGATTGAGGGAGTTTCCTTAGTGTTGATCATAAATGCGTTCAAAAGAAAATTATAGATTAACTCAGCTAAAAAGAAGTGACTAAGATAGCATGCCACTCATCACCCGTTAGATAATTTGAAATCAAACTGGTATCTTCTGTTTTTTGTTTGTTTGGTTACAAAAAGGTTGAAAGCAAGCTGGGCGTGCACACTTGTAATCCCAGCACTTGGGAGGCTGAGGCCGGAGAATCCAGGTTCGAGGTCAGCCTCAGCTACTTAGTGAGGCACACCGCAACTTAGTGAGACCCTGTTTCAAAATAAAAAATAGGATTAGGGGTGTAGCTTGGAGGTAGAATGCCCCTGAGTTCGATCCCCAGTACCGCAAAAAACAAAACAAAACAAGGGTTGAAAGCAGAGACATTCTATCTCTGAGCTATACCTCCAGCTCTATTTTATTTTATTCTATTATTTTGAAACAAGGTTTCACAAAATTCAGAGGGCCTAGGTTGCTGAGGGCTTTGCTTAATTATTGAGGCTGTCTTTGAACTTGCAATGTCTCAGGCTCCCACGTACTGAGATTACAGGTGTGCAGCACACTGCCTGGCTAAATGCTGGAATTTTTTTTTTTTTTGCGGTACTAGGGATTGAACTCAGGGGCATTCTACCTCCGACTATACCCCCAGCCCTATTTTTTTTTTATTCTTTATTTTGAAATCGAGTCTCACTAAGTTGTGGAGTGCCTCACTAGGTAGCTGAGGCTGGCCGCGAACCCGGATCCTCAGGTCTCAGCCTCCAGAATGCTAGGATTACAAGCGTGCGCCACCACGCCCAGCTCGAAATGCTGGAATATTTTAAAGAAAGAATTTTAAAATGGTTTATAAGTCAGGCGTGGTGGTGGATACCTGTAATCCCAGTACTTGGGAGGTTGAGACAGGAGGATTGCAGGTTCAAAGTCAGCCTCAACAACTTGGCAAGACTGTGAAAAAAAAAAAAATAGGGCTGGGGGTGTAGCTCAGAGGTAGACTGCCCCTAGGTTCTATTTCCAGTACCATAAAAAACAAACCAAAAAAACTCATTGAAGGCCTAAAGAATAATGAAATGTTGTCACTGTGTACTGGGTTAATCTAAAAATGCACTCTTGTTAAATGTACTTTAATTAATTAATTTTTGTGTGTGGTACTGTAGATGGATTCCAGGAGCCTTCTGCCTCTGGGTTAGCACAATTTTATTTATTTGGAAACAGGAACTTGCTAATTGCTGAAAGCCTCTAAATTGCTAAGGCCGACTTCAAACCTATGATCCTCCAGTCTCAGCCTCCCAAGTACTGGGATTACAGGCATGTGCCACCACACCTGGCTTAACTGTACTTTAAATGTAGAATATGCAAGAGATTAAATATGCTAAATCAAACATGTGTTTTTAACAAAATTTATGAGTTACGTGTATTTGCTCTTTCAAATGGTACTGCAAGCTGGGCGTCGTGGCACACGCTTGTAATCCTAGTACTTGAGAGGCTGAGACAGGAGGATTGCAGGTTCGCAGCAGCCTCAGCAACTTGTGAGGCACTCCTGAACTTAGTGAGACCCTGTTTCAAAAAAATAATAAAACAATTGGGCTGGGGGTGGAGCTTGGAGGTACAATGGCCATGGGTTCAATCTCCAGCCCCCCCCGCCAAATACTGCATATACAAATGTGATTTATAATTGACTATAATTTTCTTTAGGCTAAAGTTAATGTTTTATTCTGCTTGTATAGTAAATTCAATTTAAACTTATGATTTATATGGTTTTTCTAATAAAAGCATAGAGTTTCAATAAATCATATTAATATAATAAAAGTAGAGCAATATTTCCTAACTATTCTTATAGGAATGCTATGAATTCTAGAATTTAAAAACCGGTAGCTCTATTTTGAATAATATATATGCTTCAGATTTCCATTTCTTTGTATTATTTGCTCTGTTTGCCTTATCATTCAAATTTGGTTTTGTTTTGAATATTCTGTTTATATAACTACTGCCTTTTTTTATTTTGCAGAACTGGGGATTGACATCAGGGCCTTGTGCATGCTGTGCAAGTGCTCTACCACTGAGCTACATCCCTAGCCTTACCTCTACCCCTTGTTATCCTTCTGTCTCTATTTCCCAAATACTGGGATTATAGGTATGCACCACCAGGCCTTGCTAACCCCAGCATTTTTTATTTTGAGACAAGATCTCA
>PVLC010039558.1:0-14181 GCA_004027655.1 Graphiurus murinus
ATTGCTGTTTCTATTTCTTTGATTGTTATTGGTCGGTTTAAGTTTTCAATATCTTCTTGACTCAATTTAGGGAGGTTGTATGTGTCTAGGAAGTTGTCAATTTCTTCTAGATCTTCCATTTTGTTGGAGTACAGTTTTTCAAAATAGTTTCTGACTATCTTCTGTATTTCCATACTGTCGGTGGTAATATCCCCTTTTTGTCTCTTATTTTGGTAATTTGGGTTGCTTCTCTCTTTCTTTTGGTTAGATTGGCCAATGGTTTATCTATTGATTAAAGATGGATTTCACTATTCTCTTTGAGGATTTGGGTCATTCAGTTGAGTTGCTTTGGAGAAGGAAGGTAAATTATCAGGTGTTTCTTTTTTTCTTGCCAAAAGTCCAAGTTGAAAAGAGCATTTATCAATTTGAGCAAAGGTTATCAATATTATTCTAAAAAAATATATAACACAAAATCATCCTGGCAAAAATTACCCTCCTCCCCCAAAGTAATTGTCAATTATACTTAGTCATAAGAAAGAAGAGTCAAAGAAATTTTTATCAATTTCATATATTTACTCTCTTTACTTGACCTGTTGAGATTATAAAGATTCCTTTTTTTTTTTTTTTTTTTGGTACCGCAGATTGAACCCAGAGACTTTCTACCTCCAAAATATACCCCTAGCCTGATTTCATATCTTATTTTGAAACAAGGTCTCACTAGGTTGGTGACAGCCTCACAAAACTGCCAAGGCTTACTTTGAACCTATGATCCTCCTGTCTCAGCCTCCCAAGTACTGGGATTACAAGTGTGCACCACCACACCCAGCTTAAAAATTCCTTTGAGTTTGCTCTGCCTCATTCTGGAAACAATGAGATCTCAGTCAGTCCAAAAGACTATTAGAGCATCTTTCCAACTCATAAAGGAAGCTCTGAAATATTAATTCCTCAATCTCACGGTGCAATCAGTGTAAAAAGCAATTGATGGTGATGCACCATTGAATTAATAATGATGGCTCCATACACAATACTTAATGATTAGAAGATTCTTCCTGAGTGCAGAAATGTGAAAGCATGACAAAAATGCTTCTGTGGGAAGTGCTGAAATCAGCAAGTGTTCTGTCTTCTTAGGCTCAAGCAACCTGCAGCGTCTTAAAACCCCAGGTGCTAACAATCACAGATTATTGCAGCTGATCCAAGCTTAGCTTCTGCAGACTTGCTCCAGTTGAAGCAGGGGAAGAGGCTGTCTGAGCTGTGTCTCCTTCTCTATGAGTGGTTGCTTTCTAAGGGTCCTGTACCATTCCTTGTCTCTGGTTTACCAGCATCCCACACATCACACAGATGCTGGCTGTCTCAGACCATCATCATTGGATGTTCCAACAAGATCTTGAGTTTTAAATCTTCCTCACCTACCTTAGAATGAAGTTAGTAGCTCTAATACATTACTGCCTCCTTTGCCATTCTCTCTGCTCTAATCTTATGGGAAAAAATAAAAAGTCCACTCATCTTGGTCAAGATTGTGAGATTGTGAAGAGTTACCCTTCAGCAAGTGAGTGATAACATTTAGAACTGTCTTGTTTTGTACTCACTCATATACCTGTTTGACCACCTGAGCCACTGCAGGAAGAAGTGGTCTATACTATTATAGATGGTGACATATCCTGTCACCCTTCTGCCTTGTAGAGCACGGCATGCTGCTATTGCTCACATCAACTCTTGACTGGGAGTTAGTGATGATAGTTGTCCCAAAACCAAGAGCTGCCAACCTAAACACAGTGGTCCATGGATAACACTGAACTCAATGGCCGCCTTCAAGGTTAACACATGGGATCTGTTTTCAAGGGGGAAGAGGGAAAACTGATAAAAAGATAATTTGTGAGAGCATCCTGGGGAAACATAAAAAGCATCTGTTATGTCTGAACATTTGGAGCCTCCCCCACAAGCCAACACACACAGCCTGTGCCTGCTACTGCATCTTCTTCATTACAGGAAAAAATTTTTTTCAGGGTAAGACAAATTGAACCTAACAGCTGTCATATCATACCTTTTAATGCTCTAGCCTTTTACGATGAAGGGAACTGCAATTGGTCAAGTTAGGAAGAAGTGACTACTCATGTTTTGATGAAAATCCTTGAGACTTTTATTTCTACCTTCAAAAAAATATTGAATGTTATGTAAGAGCAGCTCTGAATTTCTTGCAAACTATGTACTTTGTAATTAGCCCACCTTGAATCTTTACTGGTTGCACTCAAAAGATAAAAATCAGGAATTAGTGAGTCTTTAATAAGCTAAATTTACTCTATTAAAAAATTTTACCTGTAATTATATTTTTCATATTTGAGGCATCAGAATATCCTGTATGTATGAATAACAAAGAATAGACAATAAGTGCTGCTTTATTTTTCTTCTTTTATTTTTAATAAAATACAGAATTGGTAACCCTATTACAGTCTACCATGTCTAGTGCAGAAAATTCAAAATGTAGGTAAGTACTGCTGTATTTGAGAGTATTTCAAATACCAGGAAATGCTTGTAATGGCACAATGTCTGACATAAAACGTATTTAATGAATGTTAATTAAAGTCATTATTATTCCCACAAGAAAACCAGATATTTGAAGATGTGAGATTGGCTTTGTTGAATTTTTTTTTCTCATTTGGGGACAGGAGAATGGAAGGTGAAAATTGGCAATGTCTGTTAGTTAAGGAAAAGGGAAAATATGTGCTGTTTTTTCAAGTGTGTATATAAATCAGCAAACTACTGTCAGTTATATTTTATAAAAGATAGTGGGTAGACAGCTGCATCTGCCTGGCAGACCAGGAAACTCAAAAGTGCCTACTCATTATACAGCCATTTTCTGAGCAAAGCTGCTACAGGTGGATTATTATTTAAGACTGCCATACTTTATACCACAATATCTCAACCACTCTGGAAACTGCTCATTAGACTAGGGGAAGGTATCTGGGATTTTAGTGGTCTGGAATAAGACCTCTGCTTACATCTAATACTAAATTTGATAGTGTCTAACCAAGGCAAATATGTTTTCTTCTTTGTAAATCTGAATACAAAACATTTTGAGAGTAAGAAAAAAATACAGACAAATTCATTCACTCATTTACTCCTTCTACAAACAAGCATTGAAGGAGCTGTGTCAAAGGAAGGAGGAAGTGAGAAGAGAAAGAAATGAGAGGTGCCTTCCTCTTAAGAGTTGAGCACTCTACTTCCTACTGGAGTACCAGAACTTCTGTTGCATACTAAACTAAAACTACTTCACTTTTATATGATAGTTTCTGGTTCTTTACCATAAGAGATAAACCCAGCACACACACTCACATGTGCACACACACACACACACACACACACACACACACACACACACACACACATTTTACTATGAAGACAAGTGCTTGTCCTGTAAACCAATATTAGAAAAAGTGTTTTCTACAAGGTAGGACATGGATCCAGGGCCTCAACTATCAGATGCTCCTGGTCCACTGCTCATGCATGTATGCTTCAGTCCTCATTCAAAATGTTCTTTTAAGAAGGAACAGTCAGTCATTGACTTGATTCTTATCCTTCTCCTACTGCCTAATATAGAGTGGTTCTAGGTTGCACAGTATATTCGGAACACCAGAAAGACCTTAACTTCTCCCAGTGTCCATTCCAAATTTCCATGAAAGGGGTTTATTGTCTTGTCTTTGATCATATATGCATATGAGCAACTATTTTCACTTTTTTTAAACTGTATTCTTGAAGTGATTATTTCTTGGAGATATATATTTAATGTTGCAGCACTGAGGAATGAACAACCCAAGGCCTCACACATCCTAGGAAAATACTTTACCATTGAACTACATCCCCAGTCTGTTCTCTCATGGCCAGAAAAGGAAGGCATTACATTGGAAAAGGGTTTGAGACTGAAAAATCCAGTAAGCATCCACCACATTTTTCCTGCATTCTACCTATCTATGAAAACTTCCTAGTTCTATGCCACTAGTTCTTCCTATCTATGCCACTTCCTAGTTCTTGAAACCTGAAAGCACACAGAAGCTTAAACATATGCAATTGTAAGATCTTTTTTTTTATTGGTGCATTATAATCATACATCTTAATGTGGTACAAGCTGGTAGAGGCATATATGCACACAACACTCATCTAACCCTTCTTCAGTTCCCACTCCATTCCCTCTCCCTCCTTTCTTCTCACATTCAGCTCAGGGCTTAGTAATTGACTTTGTTTGTGAATGTACATCATGTGCATCAGGGTATTTCCCTCCCCCACCCCCATCACCTTCAGTTAGGTCACCTTCTTTACTCATCTAAGGTTTCTCTTTCTTCATTTAGAGTCCCTCCTATGACCTGCTTTCTCCCTAGCTTTGCATCTTAGGGAGAACATCCAATTTTTTTACTTTTTGTATCTGACCAATCTCACATAGCATAATGTTTTCCAGTTCCATCCATTTCCCTGCAAATGACATGATTTTGTTCTTCTTTATGGCTGAGTAAAATTCCATTGTGTACATATCCAATAGTTTTATAATCCATTCATCTGTTAATGGACATTTTGGCTGGTTCCATAACTTGGCAATTGTGAATTGTGTGGCTATAAACATAGATATACACATGCATTAGTCTGGTAGTTTGGTTTCCATTCTTTTGGGTAGATACTCAGAAATGGTATTGTGGGATCATATGGTAGGTTCATTTCCATTCATCTGAGGAGTCTCCATACTACTTTCCAAAGTGATTGCACTAATTTGCAATCCCACCAACAATGTGTTAGAGTTGCCGCATTTGTTGTTTATGGTTTTGATGATTGCCATTTTAATTGGGGTTAGGTGGAATCTCAGGGTAGTTTTAATTTGCATCTCTCTGATTGCTATTTATGTTGAACATTTTTTCATACATTTATTGGTCATTTGTATTTCTTCTTTTGTGAAGTGTCTATTTAGTTCACTTGCCCACTTTTCGGTTATTTGTTTTCACAGTGGTGAGTTTCTTGAGTTCTCATTATATTCTAGATATTAGTCCACTATCAGAGAAGTAGTTGGCAAAAATTTCCTTCTATTCTGTGGGCTCCCTGGTGAGGTTCTTGATAGTTTCCTGTGCTGCACAGAAGCTCTTCAGTTTAATTCAATCCCATGTATTGATCTTCCTTTGAGTTGCTTGTGCCTTTGGGGTCTTGTTGAGAAAGCTTTTACCTGTGCCTATGTGTTGAAGTGTTGGGCCTATGCCCTCTTCAAGTAGCTACGAAGTCTCTGTAAGATCTTTTCTCTGGAAAAAAAATCTGTAGTTGAGTATTAGAAATAGTGGTGGAGTGAGAATATTTATCTATGGTAATGTTCAGAGGACACCTGAAATGTCCAAAACCATGTTTTATATGCACCTGTCTATGAATTCCCTGGTAGTAGAATGATCAATTAAAAAAGGATATCTTGACATTATTTCATATTCATGTATGAATTTTAGATGTATTTGATAGCTAATGAAAGACTTGACAGAAAAATGGTGATCTAATCATCAGCAGCTACATATGTATAAACTTAAGCATGGGTAGAAGTTTGCTATCAATCCTATGGGTTCATACGCATTCATAGCACATCTTTAACTCATTTGGCATCTTTTTCATTTAAAATATGTTCAAAAGGTTACACTAGAATTACTTTAGTGAAACATTTGTGATTTCACAGAAGGCTGCCTGTTAATAATCAAAGGCAAATGAGCTGTTAAATATCTTCACTAGCATTACAAAATTTTCAAGGATTTCTAGTAGAAAAGATAGTTGTAACTGGTTAAAGGTCAATAAATGTCTGTCATACATAGGTCCTTTTTGTATCAAAACCTAAGATTAGGTATCAGGGAATATACAACTTATTTGGAAGAAACAAATAAAATACGTTTAACCAAATATTAAAGCTCCAGACTAATAGATCAAGATCATAAACCCAAATTTATAAACAGCAGTATAACACTCTAATAATATAATGCTGAGTCCAAAAGAGATTTTAAATATCTTGCTTTTAAAAAAGCTGGTTAATGAAAAAGAAAATGATATGTAATTATATGGATACATGTGTATTATTATCTATTAATGTTTTTTAATATGTGGATTAAACAGTAATTATTCCCAAAGTACCAGTTGTATTCTTGTGTAGTGTATCTTATAATGCATGACATTTGTGCATCTTAAAATACATGACATTATACACACACTAGATGAAATATCATATTTGAAGAAGCTTTATTTCCTCATCCCAAAAAAAGGAGTTTTAGTTCCTGGGCTTACATATATGGAAAATATCTTTTTCCTACTCTGGCTGAGCTAAGATTCTTGATCTATTCAACTTCTAATCATTAAAACTTTCTTTGGTTCTTGCTACCCTCTGCTTCTTGATAGGAAGAGGCAGAAGTGCTACTTAGGGCACCTTACCCTCATAACAATTGTCCCACTAGTAATGTGGCACCTTCTATTGCTAGAAGTTAATCAGACAGAAGAAAAGCATCCTCTTTGGAGAAGAATGAGGAGGACACTGCATAGGAAATCAAAGTTGAAACTTAATTCATGTCCATTCATGATACTGTTCACACAAAAAGAATGACTTTGCATTTAATAAGAGATAAAAAAATCTTTTTCATTCGTGATATTGATAATTTGCTTGTTTGATCTTACTCTATATCAGTCTTACTAGAAGTCTATATATTTACTTGATCTTTCCAAAGTACCAATGTTGGTTTTGCAATTTCCTCTAATATACTTTTACTTTCTATTTCATCCATATCTGGTTTTCATATATTATTTGTATCCTTCTACTCTCTCAGGATCTAATTTGCCATATATATTTTAAGATGGAAGCAAATAAAACATTGCACTGGATAAGATGAGCAAACAGAAGTTGACTTGCCCCAGTAATACTGCCAGCAATAGAGGAGAGAGCACAGAGCAAGGGTATCTGTCTAGCTTCCCTCCTTATTCTACTCTTACTTGTAGTAGGCATTAAAAAGGTCAGTCTGGGACCAAGCAATAGGGTGGCACTTAACAGGGCTGAAGCCTGTATGAAATAAGATTTATAACAAAATAAAAGCTGAAAAGCCCTACAAAGTCAAAAACAACAGTTGGTTGTCTTGTTTTTATCACTCTCTGAAGAAGTGTCAAACAAAAACAGATGACAAGGCATTGCACTGTATGTATGGAGACACAGTCTGTAAATTATTTGTTCAAAACAGAACATAGCTAACATCACTGGTACTCTTCTCTTAGGAGAATGGGAGATAACTCTGTCCTGAATACTCTAAGCATGTGATAGCCTTTGAAGCTCCCCACTCCCAAGTTTTCTTCCACATCTGCCCCAGCCATGGCCTCGGGGGTCAGTAACATCCACTCCAGCCATGGACTCGGAGGTCGGTAACATCCAGCACAACTGGCCAGACATGGAGAGCAGATTGAAAGAGGCAGGCTAGGGGACCTCACTCTTAGGTGAAGGCCCTGCTGGACACTTGTCCACAGCTTTTATTGTCATCCCAAGCAGGAAGGTAATGGTTCGGACATTGCTGCATATGTGCAGAGAGTCCAGGAGGTAATGTCTAACTAGTCACCTAGAGGTGATGATGTCCAACTGGGAAAAGATGCAGAGTCCTTGAGGTAATATCTAACTAAGTAAGCTTCAGGACACCTGTAGAAAATCCTTGAGGTAATGGTTAGCAATAAAACTGCTGAGGATGTGCAGAAGATCTTTGAGACGATGTTTGATAAGCAAGGTATTCAGGAGTTGGCACCAGCGAGAAACACAGGAACATTTACCTTGGAGGTACAGGCTGCTTTCAGTGAGTTCCAGAGTCTGGTCATGGCCTTCCATGACCCTTAGACTTTTCCAAGGGAAATGTTAGCCTGCCTCTGGCAGTCCCTCTGGCAGTCGCATTCTTCACAGTTGGACTCAGTAGCCTGTTTGAACTTGTCTTCTCTTCAGTCTATCCATAGCCTCCAGGACAGGTGCACCAACTTTCAGGTCAGTAAGTCTCACAGCTTGGCAAATGCAGAGCTCCTTGCCCCGTTTCTCAGTGGATAGGCTCTCTTTCTGCAACTCAACAATCTCCAACAACATATTGTAAAAGCCCCCTTTGTTCTTTAGAATCTTTTCAAGTCCTGCCTAAGAAATAAAGCTAAGAGAGCCATTTGGAATTGCTGCTGTGTGAAGGAGCTGCGAATTGGTATATATCTGCATTCAGGTTGTTCTCTTTGAAGCTCACAGTGTACTTCTGAGAAGTCTTTAATGCCAAAGTGATTCCATCTTTATGTGACTGCTGCTTTCTTACCCATGACACCTCTGGACCCTCCGCTCCTCCTATTACTGTGAAAATATGATTGTTAAGCCTCTTTCACATCAGGGCAGCACCAAATCCCTACTTAACTGCTGTTCTCCTGATCCTACCTTAGGAATAGCACTGCATGCAGAAAGGGAACCCTGTTAGAGTTGGATTTAGAATGTCCCCTGTGGGCTCAGCTGATGCCATTCTTGGGAAGTGATGGAAACTTTAGGAGGTGGGACCTAGTTACAATAAGTTAGGTCATTGGACACATACCCTTAAGAGTGTTTTGGGACCACAGCCCCTTCTTCTCTCCCTGCTTTCTGGCTGCCACAAGGTGAGAAACCTCTTTTGCCGTGTGTTCCTGATGCCATAACATTCTGCCTCACCTCAGCCCAAAGTAATGGAGGCAACCAACCATGGACTGAGACCATGAACCAAAATAAACCTTTCTTTCGTTCAGGTATTTTGTCATAGAGACAGAAAGCTAACACAGACCTTCCTCTGGATACTTTAGCAGGAAACTGAAACATAAAAGATGTTTCTCTCTTCCCTCCTGGCCAGAAGCACATAGTTACTTAGAGGTGCCCTTTCTTGCTTCTTTGAGTCATTAAATCTGATTTTTCTTAACTATAAGCTTACTTGTGATGGTCATTGGTTAAGTGGGGCTTAAGAAGAACAAACCTTTATAGCCACTAACCCTCTTTTTCCCACCACAGGTATTCCTGACCTGTCTCACTGTTTTCCTCCTAACCTAAAGAGCTTGTAGTGTTCCTTGTATTCATTGCTCTTCAAAGGCAAAAAACAAACATTATGAAACCAGAGAAGGAGAAGTAGGAGCATCAGTCATTATAAACACAACCAGATTTCCGCAGCATTTCCTCAGCCCAGGGATCTTGCTGGATCTTTCCCTACCATTGGCTTTTTTGTTGTTCATCTCTAAGTGAGACATACATGACAGGGTAATGTCATGTGAGGAAGGAGTAAGTTTTGTCATCTCAATCCCATCCTCAGCACAGAAAGAAAGGCGTAGCATGTGAAGAGGGATCAAACACTACTAGAAGAAAGTTCTAGAGCCACAAGTATAACATGATTTTGTTCTTCTTTATGGCTGAGTAAAATTCCATTGTGTACATATCCCATAGTTTTGTAATCCATTCATCTGTTGTTGGACATCTTGGCAAGTATAAAAATTAGACCATAAGCTTAGGGCAGGGTTTTAGAGGTGGCATGGGAGGTAGATGGTGGTCTCAGTTTTATGTTCCTGGAGTTGAAATATGGTTGTGTTGGGCATTTCTAAATGGCATGTTAAAATTTGCAGTGCATAAATATTCTCAACAATTTTTTTCTTGTTGTTGTTGCACTGGGGATTGAACTCAGGGACAATTTGCCACTGAGCTATACCCTTGGCCATTTTTTTTTTCATTTTTGTTTTGAAACAGTCTCGCTAGGTTGCAATCTCACTATATTGCTGAGGCTATCCTCTTAACTAGCTATTCTCCTGTCTCAGCCTTCCAAGTACTGTGATCACAAGTATGCTTTACCATATCCAGTTTTCTTTTTTTTCTTTCACACAATTACTCCAAGTTTAACAGCTCTGAGAAATACTAAGGCCAACTTCAAATTATTATTCTGTGCCTTTTCAGAGATGAATGAGTTTCTACCTCTAATACCCCTATAAATTTCAGTCTCTTAAAATTACATATTGTGAAACACTTGTTTTCAATAGAAAACTATGTGCCATCTATTATATGCTCTCTGGATTACCAGATTCTAATCCTGTTCATTGACATTAAGTAATTGTGATATATATCCATATATATGGCATGTATGTATGTGTATGTACATATATATATTCCTATTAAATAGTGATTTGATTTGCTTCCTACTCCACCCCTGCCCTGCCCATGGAAAAGCTATATTTGTTCTATTGCAATTTATCTTAAAAGGTCTTAAACTCATGTAAATCTGTGATATTTTGACTTTTCCTTTGAACCAGTTATAACTTATTTCTTCCTTTCTATCAGAGGAGTAAAATCCAGTCTTTCTCATGTGTTCAATCAGTATGGAAAGTATGATTTTACCTTTTTCTTAAAATGATCTCTGAAGTGTATCTATTTCATGGGATTGCCGGAGAGTGACTCATATTTAATTGTCACTCTGCTTTGATCCATGATCAAAATAGGCCCCAGGGATTTGAATAAAATTAGAAACTTTGTTGAAGTTTCTCAGAAATTTTTCATAATGTTCAACCTTGTATGCTGACTTACTCCACTTGTCTGCAACGTAAATGTGTTTCACTGTGGGAAGTTGAAATTCCTCCATTTCAGCAAAGGTCTACTAGATTTACTTGTAGAGAAAGCGTGGGGTCCATCAAGAGTTGGTGATATCAGTTATTCTCTTTTGTTTTGTTTTGCATAATTATTGTTTAGGGAACATGTTCCTTTACCTTTTCTCAGTATCTCTTATAGTTCTAATTTATATTTATAGAGAAAGAGAATGAAATGGTGTACTTTACCTTGTTGCTGTCAGCATCTCTTTTCTACCGATTCCTGTATCCTTGCAAGCTTTGCTTCCTCTTCTCCAGATATGTTTTTCTCATTCTCCTGTGTTATCTGCTTCCAGAACAAGCTTTTGTGAACATTCCTTCACACTTTGCAAAATGTTAAAAATCACTCTTCTTTTCTTGTGCTTCCACATTCAGAGATATACACCTTGAGAAAATAAACAAAGGCCACCAAAAGTAGAAGAGAGACTAATCAATCCCAAGCTCACTGCAGCGAGGGAGTTAGCCACCATCATTTAGATGTGTCAGACTCCATGGCAAGAAGCTGGGGAGTAGGAAGTCTTTATAATGAAAAAAACAAGGATGTCTTTGGAGGTTGCTGGTAAGGGGAAGCTGGAGGTAAGTTAACAAGATGTGGGATATCTTATGTTAATTTGAAGAGAGTATTTGGCTCTCCCTGGTGATTCTGCATAGGAAATGGGAGCAACATATAGGGAAGCTGTCGGTCATTGAATAAATCCTACTTGTTCTTGCTCAAGAGTTTGTGGTCTGGTTTCCTTATTTGCTGCTGCTGAGATTGTGAATCAGAGTTCTATCATGATAATGGTTCAGGCACTGCTGGTTCCATTTGTATATTCTCTCTCACAACCTAAAATATTTTTTATAATGTAAAATGATTGCTATGAGTCTAAAGAGATCTGAAAGAAAAAGGCTGTTTACAGTTACCAAGACTGACCTGGATACTATGTTATGTCTTTTGCTTACATATCCTATGTGATCCTAGCACAATTTTTTTTTTTTTTTTCGGTACTGGGGATGGAACCTGGGTGCATTCTACCTTGGAGCTACACCCCCAGCCCTAGTGATTTTCTTATTCTTTATTTTGAAACAGGGTCTCACTAAGTTATGGAGAGCCTCACGAAGTCGTTGAGGATGACCACTAACCTGGATCCTCCAGTCTCAGCCTCCCAAATGCTGGGACTACAAGCGTGCACCACCACCCCCGGCCCCTAGAACAAATCTTATCAGGTATGTTTTTATCTTCTTTTTGCAGACAAGAAGACTAGTGCTCAATATATCATCAACTCTTATGAAGAGGATGCAGCTAGAAATGGGCACATAAACATTTTATCCACATCTTAAATCTATTCTCTAGAAAAAAGCATGGAAGGGTATATTTCAAAATTTTAACCCTGGTAATCTAAGTGTGTGGGAACTTAGAAAAAGGAATCATTAAATTTTTCTTTATATATTTTTGAAAATTTAGTTAAAATATGTATATATTTCTTTTATGATAAAAAGAAAGTAAATAATTCAAATCAACAACAATAAACCTTATTCTTCCTACATGACACATTAATTTACCTTTAGAAATCTTACTCATTAAAGCTATTTCATAAACTAAAAATCACAAAGAAATTAACTTATCTCAGATATTGAATATATTATTTATGTGAAGAATGGCTCTTTCTAGGGAGATTTATACAGTAGAATATTAGTTACAGATAATAAATCAACAGGAGCAAAGGAATGATTTATTCTTTTTTTTTTCTTTTTTGTTACTAGAGCTTGAACCCAGGGGCATTCTACCTTCAAGTGACATCCTCAGCTCTCCTTCAGTTGTTATTATTTTTTGAAACAGGCTCTCACTAAGTTGCTGAGACCTGGCTAAATTGCAGAAGCTGGCCCCAAACCTATGATCCTCCTATCTCAGCCTCTCAAGTACTGGGATTATAGGCATGTATCACCATGCCCAGCTGGAATTGTATATTATTAAGGGATATTACTTTCAAGTATAGTAATATAATGAAGCATACAACAGATTTTCATTGATATTTGAATAACTAGTACCACTCACTCATCCATCCATGCATCCATTTATCACACAGTATTTGGGCATAATATTGGTACCAAAACACATCCACAAACAAACAAATAAAAAACCTACAGTGTTTAAGAGATTTAAAGCTTACTGGCAGATAAAATATAATTTCTAAGAAATTCAAGAAAATTATGAAACATACAGATTTAAAAAGAGTAAAATGTTTAGGATTTTAATCTCAATCACTAATGGAAAGCTATCCTGATGTCATATAAAGTTTGAAGGTGAATCTAAAGAACAGATGAATTTTTTTTTTTCAGGAATACTGAAATGAATATGTAAATTAGATCTTAGATACTGGATTTCTTGCAGTAACATAACTAATAGGTGTTTACTATCTGAGGTAAGTTCATTTCTTTGTGATTTTTAGTTTATGAATTAGATTTCCAAAGGAAAGTTAATATACTATGTAGGAAGAGCAAGCTGAATTTTTCAGAAAGAAAATCTGCCAATGTGTAGAATTTATTTGCACGTCTATAGATGAGAATTACTTTGCATTGTTATCAGCTATCTATAATGTATAGAGATGTGAAATTCCCATAGGATCAGAATTAGCTATTTACAAAATCCCCCCCCCAGGGCAAAGGCAGACATACAGTATGTGGTGTAGACATTGCAATCTGCCTACTCTGTGCTCATCCACCATGCCTCCTACTTAACAGACCCTGATTTGTTAGGTAAAGGCAGCAGAGTACACCTGTCCCAAGAACAAATAATGATAATTTACCATTCATCAGGCCAGTATTTTGTTCAGAGTTAGCCTCAGTTTTCACCAAAAAGATGTCGATTTTTCTGTGAGATTTCTAGAAAATCATTAATTTTTCTCATTGGTGGAAAAAAAGTCAGTAGCAGCTACTAAGCGCTCTTTCTTTCTCTCTCCCTCTCCCTCTCTCTCTCTCTCTCTCTCTCGCTCTCGCTCTCGCTCTCGCTCTCGTTCTTGCTCTCAACTCTCTCTCTTTCTCTTTCTTTCTCTCTTTATCTCTTTTTGTGGTACTGAGGATTGAGCCCAGAGGCATTCTAGTTTCCAGCTACACCACCCACCAGCCCAATTTTATTTCTTATTTGGAAACAGGGTCTCACTAGGTTGATGGGAGTCTCACTACTTGCTGTGGCTGTCCTCAAATCTGTGATCTTACTATCTCAGCCTCCCAAGTACTGGGATTACAAGTGTGCACCACCACGCCCGGCTTCACTCTCTTTTAAGCTGGAATATAGATGATGTTATATTTAATTTAATGAACAACATTAAACCAAGTACTCTATGCATGTATGTCCCTATTACTTTGAACTACATAATGATGTGAAATTACAATGCACCAATAAAAGTGTTTAAAAAAGTAAATACATAAACCCACTTACTTAGCTTCTAGTAATCTAAAAAAATACAAATTAGAAGATAACACTTTTCTGTCAATGAAAGTTATTAATGACAATTATGTTAGTCATCTTGGGCTTCTCTAACAAAACACTGTAGATTATGTGGCTGACAACTGACTCTTATTTCTCACAGTTCTGGA
>PVLC010039559.1:0-14239 GCA_004027655.1 Graphiurus murinus
AAAAAAAAAAAAAAAAAAAAAAAAAAAAAAAAAAAAAAAAAAAAAGTAAAGGAGACAAGAGGCTAAAAATAAGGAGAAAGAAAAAATTAGAAAAATAAGAAGGAAGAGGCAGAGTGTTGAAAATAACAAGAAAAAAAGTCCCAAGATTTTGTTTCTCTAAGTTTGACAGCTCAGAAATTACCTGTGATCCTTTTCACAGTTTAATTCTTATTTTGGAGAATCAGTCAAGAAGATTATAACTCACATTAGTTATTCAACAGGGACTATCCCTCAATTTCAAGGTTTCTAAGTAAAACATCTAGCAGCTTCACTTATACAATGAAACAAGTTCCAGGCCCACTCCATTGGCCTATTGGAACGAAATTAACCACTATTCAACTTTTAGGCATCGCAGTGAATTTCCATCTGTTAATTCTAGGAATGACATCTCTCTAGATACATTAACTTTTTCTATTGTTACATTTATCTTCCTTCACTTTGAATAAAAACTAATGCATATCTTTGAGCTGCAGCATTGTGTCTAGTGAAGCAAATTATGTCATTCTTGTTAAATCCATCAAATCCAAATACTAAAAATGAATCCCTCCTGGTGGCATAAACAAACTGTTCTTTAATATGCAGAATATCATAACAGATTGTCCTTGGCTGTTCACTATACTGTATGTTCTGACACTTGTTGGTATATTTACAGTGTTTCTGCTAAAAAAAGAATTGATCAAGGGAAAACAGCCAAGTTCAGAATGTTTTAAATCTACATTACATACTGTAAAAAATAACTTTTAAATATATGTGAAACTGAATATTTGCAATTCAAAACAAGAACACATAAGGGGGAAATAGAAAATGCTTCCATTTCATATAAATCACATCAGAAAGAAGTTATTTGGAACATCCATATTCTACCAGTCTCACAGAGAAATCTATAGCCTAGTTAAAAGACTATCCCACACCCAGAAATTGCTCTCATAGTGAAAGATAATCTCTAGAAAGAAAGAAAGACTGAGTACAAAAATTTGAGTAAGAAATGGGGTAATTTAGAGAATGATGACAGACAGCCTTCTGATTTTAGGATAACCATCAGTTTGATATTCTAATAAGAATACTAGAATCAGACAATTAGCATGTGTTTATTAAGCCCCTATCATGGGAATACCATAGTTTCTGATTCTTGGAAAACATAAAAGAGTCACAAAATTTGGTGCCACTGATGAAGGAGCAAAGAATCTAGTGTGGGATGTTGAATCAATGCAAGAGAGAAATTGAGAAGACTTCAAGGCAGTATGAAATTAAATGCAATTATTGGCATTGACTAAAAGTGTAATAGGGTAATTCAGAGAAGGAAGGTATGGTTGGTTAATACAACAGTCAATGTTTCTTGATAAAGGAGTCATGAGGAGAGGACTTTTTTTATGAGAATCTCCAAGAAAAGGTGTGTGTGAGAGGGGGGGTAGGATTGATACATGGGGAAGATTGAGGGGCAATCTTAAATGGAGAAGAGGCCTGCACATTGTGTAGAAGAGAAACATAAGCGTTGATGTCAATTTGGGATGGACTTGAGAATATGAATTTGAAGGACAACATAGCATCGAGGTGAAGGCCACCAAGCTAACTTGATGCCTGGCTTGGTCTTGTGGAGTTGATAACAACAAAGGCAATGAATGATCAGTTCATTCAAGCATACCTTGAGATTTGCCATAAATCATGGAATGAGGAAAAAATAGAAATTGCAGACATAGTAAAAGAATAGAAAAAGAGAAGGAAAAGATTTGGAAAAAAACATTCAAATTTTACTAACAAGAATCAGATTCAAGGGATTACACTGATAACTACTACTAAGACTCTTCTTGTTCCATGTAAGTATCTACTGAGAACCATTTCCTCATTATCTCTACCCTCAGCAAAATTAACTAATTCAAATAATCTGTATATCATTAACAAAATCTTTTGTCTCTTTTCCATTCTCTTGTTTTCTAGGTGGTTGTACCAGGTCTATGCAATCAGCTCTGCCTAATATGACGCCCCTCCCTGGCTAGAATGCACCTCTGTCTGGATTTTAGATTAGGACTTTGGGGTATCAATATCACTGTTCTCATAAATAGATATGAGGTGAACCTGAGCCATTTGGGCCAGGAAACAGCAAAAACTAATCTGCAAATCAAAGAAAAGCCTGCCTGAGCTAGCCGGCTGCACACAGGAAAAGGAGCAGAGATGTGTAGTAGAAATTTAGCTGAGAAATGCCCCCATCACCTGAGCCCCATTGACCCCCAGACTTATTAGTGAGCCTAGCTGTGGGAACAGAGCCATTTATCCGAACCTAGCCTGCAGCAGCTGAGTCTCCACCAACCCACAGCTCCATGAGAGATCAATGTTTACTCCCAGGCTGCTGAGCTATCGAGGCTGTTTATTATTCAGCCTGTTGTGTAAATAGCTAATTGAGTTGAATTAATCACACTCCTGACCTATGTGAACTTCACAAGATACTTCTGTATCTATACGATGTATTTCCTTTTTCCATAAAACACTTCAGGCAAGCAAAGAGGACCCAACTAATATACTCAAATACACTAAAGAGTCATAAGTCACCACATCTTATTAAGGTCAACATTTCATTCACTTATAAGCTGGGAGTTCCTATGCAAACCACAGACAGCTGTGTCCCAGGCTACCAAGTTATTTGCTTCCTTTAGCCTGCATAAATCTGCTACTGGACACTTCGCTTCTTCATTGCTCTTTAGGTGGTGAAGAGGGATGCTCCAAGACAGTATGGATTCCTTTCTCAGAAACCACTATCTTCTCCAACCCATCTCGTTAACTGCTGTATTTTCCATGCCTTCAGGACCATGATATCCACTACCAATACACTAAAGGAATGTGTAGGAAGATAGGGTGGATTAGATCACATGTAACATCCATCCTACCTGCAGTCTCTTCTGTTCTCATGGGGCCTCTTGGCGATGCAACATCTAAATCAAAAGGCAGGAATCTCTAAGAGCAGAGTTGCCAATCCTGTGATGGGTGGAGACATAGTCCCCCTAATGTCCTCAATTAAATGAGGATAGATTAAGTCTTAGGGGCCCAAAGACATCAACCAAACATAACATGGAAAGGAATATTTGTCATTTTTTTAATAAAGTTTATTTATCTCAAGACACTTGGAAAAAACAAAATGGGAGGAAGAGTAAGAAGCAAGAATGTGCCTGTGTGTGTGCTTTGGGATTGGTGGGTACATAGATCTTAACAAACACTCACAATTTGCCACTTTTTAGTACCGCTCCAGAGATACTTGCAAGTTTCTGATAGTGTTGAGACTAGTCCTTGTAAGAAGTAAAATGCAGTGATGAGCATTTTTTCCTTCTGGTTCATTTCTGTTTTTCCCCAAAGGCCCCCTGACATGGAGAGATAGATGGTGTCCACTGTTAAAGATCAGGAGGGCTACCCCTTGATGCCCAGGCTCCGGGAGTCACATTTATCATTCCCACTGCTTTCTCCTTGCTGGAACCTCTCATCATGGGACCTGGCTTGAGTGTCCCTGGGACAGAAAGCCAGGGGTACAGGACATGAGATATCATTCTTAATCACTCAGGCAGGAAAAGGAAGAATCAGAAGGGGAGGGAAAATGAGCCATCCATGACCAAGTCTTGACTAATTACCAGTTTTGACAGTGATAAGGTATGTGGAAAATAGAGCAGAAAGGTAAGAAGAGAGAGAGAGAGAGAGAGAGAGAGAGAGAGAGAGAGAGAGAGAGAGAGAGAGAGAGAGAGAGAGAGAGAAAGGAAGGAAGGAAGGAAGGAAGGAAGGAAGGAAGGAAGGAAGGAAGGAAGGAAGGAAGGAAGGAAGGAAGGAAGGCGGGCAATTTTATGGCCTCTTCCTACACAAAAATTTGCTGTACTTTAAATTAGAAAAATCAGTTAATCACATCAGATGTCTTGCAGTCAGATTCCGAGAATTTGGAAACTATAAATAGACAAATGGAGCTCAAGATGTGAGCTTTCTGGAAGGCCCAGTACATCTAGGAGACTGGCAGTATGGGAAGACTATCTCTGAAAGCCAAGCAAGGTCTAAGCACACATATTTCATTTGTATCCCATTGTACTTTCTTTTCATAGCAAGACAAAAAGCAATTGTGGCCAATACAACACCTGCTTTGTTTGGTGGGAGCCTTTTCCTTACTTTGCTTGCGGTATCAACTGACCTCCAAATCACCCCCACAAAATGCCCTCCAGCTGCCTTCTGGGGGCTAAAAATTCCCAGAAGGAGAATTATTCTTCAGGTCAGAGAAGCCAGTTCCTGGGAAGCCTCAATGAAACACCAAATATGTTCCCTTGGAAGTTCCCCAAACAAATGTTGCCAGCTTCACAATTTAGCCCCAGGCTAGGCAGTTAGTTTCTCCTTCTCTTTGAAAATTGGAAGGAATGAAGCATAGGTGTGCAAGGAGATCATCTGAGCAACCACAGGAAAGGGCGAAAGGTGAAGGTGAGAAGAATTTTGGGAGAATGCAGTATCAGGGTGTAAGTGCCAGGGAAGTTCTCGTTATCCAATGATCCTAGGAAGATCCTAGAAGCTGCTTCTAAAAAGGTATGGTTTCTCCTACAAAAATATTGTTGATATAAACACATCCTGACAATTGCATTCAACACTATAGATTACCATTCAAAAGTAATTGTCTACAGGTTTGAACACAGCTAAAACACTTCTGAGTTTACATCTGTAAGTAGTTATTCCTGTTAACACATTTACAGGACTGTCTCATCTGGAATGGATTCATCACACTTGCCTTCTGAAAAAATGCACTTAGGACCAGTGGACATTGTCTTGTGGAGTAGTTACTCAGGGGTAAACATGTTCCATGGAGTGGAATTCCAGGATACTCTCATCTCAGGAAAACTCATTAGAATTTTTTTTTTTTTTTTTTAATACTGTGGCTGCTACCGCTCCAATGTGTGTCTCCATCTACCTAATTTATTATTCTTTTCTCAGCTAATTTCAACATGTCTTCAGGTAACTGTGATTGAACTGAATGTGTGAACAGATTTTATTTTCTCACTCATTAGTTACTTTGGTCACTGGAAAACTGAGTTTCATTCGATTAATGAATGATTTGTACTTTAAAAAATGTTCAGAACTTAGAGTAATTAATAAACACCGCTAAAAATTTGCAAAGTTAAAAATAGACTGCAATATAAGCTTACTTAAAGTGCTTAGGACTATGATTTATACAGAGATTAGTACAATAGCAATATAATCTAAATTTAAATAAACTAGATTCCAAGACACTGTCTTACTTGTTCACATTTCTCCCCCTCTTTCTTTTAACTATATCCTTTGTTCTGTGGCACTGCTAATACACTACAAAAGGTTGGAATAAATCTCCCTAACCAATCTCTTGCCAGTGCAATTTAAAACCAAAGTCAGATCCAGAGGGTAAAATTCATCTCTCTTTTCCCTTTAGTGTTCTCTTTAATTTACGTTCCTTTAAACATCACTATTCTTATTTAGAGGTTATAGCATATTTATATTATCACCATTCTTCCCAGAAGCTCAACTCTTTTCATGTATTTTTTTATTACTCTACTCAAAACCCTTCTATGACAAAGCCAAAGGGTAAGTTTATCATTTTAACTAGTTCCATACAAGGATGGTACGCATGCCTTTTTATATATTGCTTCTCTGCATGTGCCAACTGCATTCCTCCTAGTGACAAACTGTTCACACAGTAGGTACTTAATAAGAGTAATCACAGACTCTCAGAGCTGGAAGGGACCTTCGGGGGCATCTGTGTGGTGATTCTGAAAACTGGGGACGTGAAGTGACATTTATCTCTTAGTGTTCTTTCACTGTACTGAATTGGAGGTTGAACATCACTGGTTTGGTAAATATTGCATGATACTGTATATGTGCACTAGAAAAGGTAGTTAAACCATCCCCTCACCTACTTCCTGTTGGTCCCACTATACCACATCAAGTGTTCTAATTAATGGCATCATATGGCCACCACCACCTGCTGGACTTCTTGATAGGACAATAATGATGTAGATATTTGAGTCCACATGTTCAGTCTTTACCCTGTGGCCAGCACCAAGCAAAGTGCTTGAATCTTCATAGCTGTGTCTCAAATAGGCCTTAATACTGTCCCTAGAATTACATTTTTTACAGAATAAGCTGCACAGCCCTGAGGAGGCTCAGTAACCATGGCAAGGAAATGGCAGGACTACAAACCAGATCCACTTCTGTTTGACTCCAGCACCTGGATTTTACTCACTATACCCTCCAGGTAGAATGTAACCAGCACTGTCCTTCATGGGGTCTGCTCACCGGAGTACATTCATGTGAGATGCTTTTAAGAGTCAAGGTTTCTCTCTGTTAAATAAGAATGCAATCCTAACCACCGCCAGTGGGGTATTAATACGTAGCATTAATATGTAGCAATAGCACAGCGGGAAAGTCAGGGCCTCAACTGGGCATATTAGAAGCCAAATATACATTCTTCTAGTCAGCTACTATGTAGACTTAGGCAAACAACCTTTTTGAGTCTCAGTTTATTGTTCTAAGGGCGGGTTGTTTACAGGTTTCAAAATCTATGCCAGTTTCTTGGCAAATACAAAGCTGTCAATATTATTTATGGATGTTTTAAAGGGAAAGTTTTTATCTTTGTCCATCTATGCCACAGTGCTGCAATATTTGTGCAGTGCATTTTTTCTCTGTCAGTAGATGGATTATGCCTAGTGAGTGTACGGTAATGTAGGAAGTCAGAACCCAGGCTGGCCCCCAATAGCATTAGTTAATGACTCCTTTAAGACTGGGCAGAAGCACACAGGTCACCCTGAACCACTGCCATTAAACTGGAATACAACTTGTCTTTGCCTGTCATGAATCTCTGACCTGCCCCTGCTCTGGTCATTGGCTGTATCTTTGTGTTTAAATTTGCCCTTCCTGCTTCCAAACTTAGTTTTATAGGCATCTCGACTGTGCTCTTTCTTTTCTTTTTTCTTGGTACTGAGGATTGAACCCAGGGGCATTCCACCTCTGAGTTATACCCTCAGCCCTTTTTTTGTTTGTTTCTTTATTTCTGTTTTGAAAAAGTGTCATGCTAAAGTTGCTGAAGGCATCCTTATTAAATTGTCGAGGCTGACCTTGAACCTATGATCATCCTGTCTCAGGCTCTGGACTGTGTTCTTTTATCAGTTTGTGAAATGCTGGCATGATGACTTACTTCTCCATAGTTCACCTGTCTCATGTGACAAGCACAGCAGTATCCTTAGAACTCCATTCTCACTGACACGCACAGGCCCACAGACCACAGGAAGCACTTCCTGTTGGGGACCTCTCAACTGACCTGTCAGCTCCTGGTGGCTACACCCAAGGAACAAAGTGACCTTGACTCATAGAGGATGGGAAGCCCAATAGGGCAGTCGTGCGTGTACAAGTCTGATTCATGCTGACTCGTTTGCGTTATGATGTTTTTGATTATGTGCAGTTTTTATAAGGGCAAATCCTGAGACCTTGAAGAATCCTGCCACAGCATAGTTGCTTTACAATGCCTATTTCTACTTGTTCTAAACAGTTTCTAAGTGACTTAGTGGACCTTTAAGATGAGAAGAAAGAGGTTTAGAATAAACCACATCAAATTTTGCTTTCCCCTTCCATGCATCTCCACCAAGAGGTTCAGAATCCAGGTTTCTTTAATATGCGTAAGGCAGGGAGTAACTGGGATATCAGAGGGACTCCAGATAATGGAGCAGAAACCTCAGTGGAGCCAGGGAAGTGTTCTAAGGGAAGGGAGGGGGAAGACTAAGGTCCATTATTGGAAATACTAACATTGACTGTGTGTACATATGTGAAAATCTCAATATTTGTCTCAATCCTTTGTATGAGAAGAGGGGAGATGGGGAGGAGGGCGGGGGCACCAAGTGCTGTGTGCATGTATGTCAATGTCAACATGATTTACATTATGGTATGAGATGATAATGCACCAATAAAAGTACATTAAAAATGAAGTTATCCATTTCCATATCAGTAAGAATTTTAAAAAAATAGAATCCAGGGGAATCTCTACAGTAGTTTGCCCTTTCAAGGATTCTCTGGGTTGGTAACTGCAATGACTACAGCTTCTTTCAATATGTAACCTTGGAGTATTGAAAGAAACCAAATCTTAAGGAGTTTCCACATTTATCCATTTACCTTCAGTAGCACATCAGGACCATATAGATAGCCCAATGCCAACAATGAATATAATGAATCTGGATTTCAGAAAAAAAGCAACCACTAAATGTCCACTAGAGAATACTCCGTAGTGACACAGTGAATCTCAAGTTTTAAAAAGCCTAATGTCTTTAAAATAAATAGGCTTTACAAGTTTGTATACATAAGACCTGAATTTGAATCTTTTTTTTTTTTTCCCAACAAGAGTTGGGCACTAGAAAAGTAATGGACATAGAGGAAGAAAACAAAAGAGAACAGAAAATTTGTCTATGAAATGAGAAAGAACTGATGATTTTCAGAGAGTCAAAAATGGCAGGATGACAATAAAACTTTTTCCAAAAAGGATTATGGGCCTTTTCAACTTAATCTGAAAATGTCTACCTGAAAAGAGTATTTCTTCCTTCCCTTTTGATGCAATCTCTGTGCTGTAAAGGACTACTGGCAATAGCCATCACTGAAAATTATAGGGAAATCTGGACAAATGAGTAAATGAAACATGATTTCCCTTTAGAGAATTTCTCAAGGAATGTCCAATATAGTCCAGCTCTAAAATACAATGTGCTTTCCAGTCAGAAGAGACACCCAAGTGTAATGTAAATTTCTGCTCCTGTCATAAATATTGTCTTTGGGGAAATTTTTCTCAAGGAAGAGAAAAATCACAGTATAATACATTTGGATAGACACAACAAACCTGTCTCCCTTTTGATGAATCGGTAAATATGTTTTTATTGTTACTGTGAGGTAGGTTATGTATGTATATAGTTGTATGACTCTTTTTTATGCATGAAATAATGTAGGATCTCACTCATCATGGATTGACTTATAGTTTCTACTGTTCTGTGTCACTGCAGAAAATTACATTCACAGGCCTACATTGCATATATCTTGTTAGCACGGGACTTAGAAAAAAGTCTTTGCTACAATGCAAACGATATACTTGTCTCTTGATGACTTGAACTTTTTGCTTTGGAAAGTCTCCATTTTTCAGGTTACTGGGACTGTGGGTTGGCCCTTGCCTCCTTTATCTCTTCTTCCTCACCCCCTTCACCCTGCCACCCAAGAACAATCATGTGACCCCTGAGCAAAGAGTATAGGACACAATATGACCACCTGTAGCAATACAAAAGCGTGGTGAATTTGAGGGTGGCTACTGTTCCCTCTGGAGAGTTTGAAAGGTATTTGACTCGGTGATTTTAATGAGTCTGTTTAGGGGAAGAGATTGTCTTTTTTTGTAGATCCATTAACCACATGAGTTTCTTGTAAAAAGAAAATCTATCTATAAAGGCAATCCTCCAAAAAGATCTTGACTAGAGATCCCATCTTCCATATATATTCTAAGGAACAGAATTATATGTGTTATACAGAATAAAGGGCTAGCAGCAAATACTTCCTGAGCTCTGTACAAAATACAATGCTAAGAGAGTTGAGGAGTGTTACTGCATAGGAGGGTAAGGCCCATGCCCTTAGGATCAATAAATAGTTCAGTAACACCAGCTGAGAAGAGTTTCAGTCATTCCAAGAAAGGTCCATTGTTGAAAATTTAAGAAGGATCTTGCTGGAACATTATATCACATGTAAAAATTTAATGAGATTCTGGAGAAAAAATATGCTATTTTCCCCTATATCACCATATCCTTTAGAATGAATAATCTTTGAAAATTTCATTACCTATATGTGTGTGGGGGGAGTCAATATGTAATTTACTCATAATCCAATGGATAAGGTTATTTGATCTGTTTTAGTCTGAGGTGCTTTTCTATACAAGGAAGATTGTAACACTTTCTACCTCACAAGATTAAATGAGACAATGGATTTGAACCATTTAGCCCAGTTCCTGGGGAAAAAAATATGAGTCTGTCATAACAAAAACAGGTATACAGTGTCCTGCCACTTATGAAAACTGCCAAGTGGTTCTAGAAATTTGCCTACCCATTTTAAAATGGTGTCCCAACTCTGTTCATGGTGCACTGGTTTGGAATTTCTCAAAAAGAAAACATTTCTGTGGTTGAAAACTGCAAGCACCACACTGTGGTTCCCTGCCCAGTATCCCTGGTTTTATCCGGTTCTACGCCCATGAAGCTTATCCTTAGTTCACTACCAAGATAGAAAAATGGAAAAAAGGAAATTCAACCACAGGGAATCTGTCCAGACATTTACTTCCCTTCATTTAGGTCTGTATAACATATAGATCAAATGCTCAAAGCTATTAGGAGCAGAGAAAAATGCCAGAATCAATGTTGTCACGCATTTTGCATTTATCCTGAATTAATGCTTCTATATCAGTGTTGGTCCTGATTTAACTTCCTGTTAATGGCTTTAAATGTTTGATCTATATTTTTTGCCAATTCAAATACAGAAAAATTCACATCATGAATTCCCCATAGAGTCTCGAGGAAAGGAATCTGCAATACCAGTGGAGATGACTACAAAGCATAGTAGGTTGGAGTGACTCTTCCTCCTTGGAAGGCTATTAGAAAAATCTGATTCCCTCCTATTACAAAACTGCAACCAAAATAGAAATTAGAGTTTTTCACTCCTCATAATTAATAGTGGAAGTTATTATTTTTTTTAAGGAGAAGTTCTGAAGAGTTGATTTATTGTCTATATTCGCTTCAGGATATAACTACCAAAATCATGAAAAGGCAAAACTTGGGTTCTCCAGAAATATGTCTTATAATGACTGGCCTTTTATTTTCCAAGTATGATTGGCTGATGATGTTAGTAGATGGTGCATGAAAAAGAAAGTTACTCTAATAAAATGATATACAGAAATATGATATAAAAAGCATGCCAGATATGCCCAATATGTTTGCCTATTAAAATATCTGAAAAGTTCCACAGTAAAGAAAAATTTGAAGATGTGTGCTCTACCCTATATTCATCAAATATATTTAAATAAGAAACTTTTTTTTTTCTTTTTCAGGCAATATCTTCGGTATCCTGGTAGAATTGTTTACCGGTAATTTTATTAATTTCACATTGAACCACTGCAACTGAATGGAATAAAATAGAATAGTCAGCATGTAATGAGCACTTTATGTAGACTTATATATTTTGACTACTTTGCATGCATTAACACAATTTTTCCACACAAAAGCCCCAGGAGATATATGCTATCAATATCCCTACTTTATAGAAGCACCAAGAGGACAGATAGTAAATAGAAGGCCAATCTTCAACCCAAGCAGTCTGGCCCCAGGTGATTCAGAGTCAGAGTATAGTTGGAAAACTCAGATAAGTGCCAGATACTATTTTACAAAATACTGAAGGGAGATGAAAGATTTTTTTAAATCTAGAAAATGTACGTGTGTGTGTGTGTGTGTGTGTGTGTGTGTGTGTGTGTGTGTGATGAGTGTCTGTGTATGTATTTAATCTGGAAAACAGTGAAGTACCAAGAATCATAGGTGCCCTTAATCACCACATATTCCTGTCTCTCCCCCAGAGTGAGACCTCACTATTCAACTATTCAGACCTTCTTTATTCCCCTCTGGAGAATTCAGGTTAGCATGTGTACAGGAACATCCCTTAAATGAATATCCAGAAAGAGACTGGAATCTGTTGTTGGACTTTAGTTTGAAGAATACCTTTGCATCCAATAAAGATACTATTGGCAGATAACAGAAACCTGAAGCTATTTGCCATCTGGAAAATGTTATCTTGAAATCTTTTTTTTTCCTTTGATCTTTTTTGTCTCCCTACAGATAAGCATAAATCACCTTCTCTTGCTATATTTTTCCCTTGTCTGTCCTTTTTTATTACAAAATTAAAAATTATTGGCCAGTATCCCAAATCGCTGCAGATTTTCCATCTTGTTTGGGCTAATTATATCATCCAGCCTGCCAAAATGGTTTCATCAATGAGCTTGCATTGTAGGAGCTTTCCTAACCAATTCTTTGACACTTAATTAAAGGCTCTGCTTGTATTTGAGGATCTGAAGCCTGAGACAAGATTTCCATGTGGAGGGTAAATGAGAAGCCCACATTTCTTACTACCTCTCAGCACCTCTGGCTACTTTCATAGCTCTTTAAATTTATTGAGGAACTCTTACTTGTTCCCTAGTCTCAATTTTCTTCTCAGTTACTATAATCTCATACCTGTGCTGGTAATGGCTTCAAAAGCATGTGAAGGTTTCAGATCTAGCCACAAAAAGATGTGCCAAGATAGACTAGGTAAGCCAATCTATGGGTTTGAACCTTTCAGACTAGAATCCCTTTGGCACTCAAGAAGTCTCAGGTAGTAAAAGAAAAACAAGATAATACACAGAAAACCATGGCAGAGAGTTAGTGGAGCTTTGGTAATGACAGGTACATCATTATGTGAACACAAGGGAGCAAAGGAAACACAACTCTATTGTGATGATAAACTAGAGTTGATCCAACTGAGAACTTTGTTGGAATTTTTACAAGTTTGACCTTTTGGATATCATACTTCTTAATTTTTTTCTTTTTTTTCTTTTTTTTTTTTTTTTTGCGGTACTGGGGATTGAACTCAGGGGCATTATACCTCCAAGCTATACCCCCAGCCCTATTTTTTATTCTTTATTTTGAAACAGGGTCTCATTAAGTTGTGGAGTGCCTCACTAGGTAGCTGAGGCTGGCCGCGAACCCAGATCCTCTGGTCTCAGCCTCCTGAATGCTGGGATTACAAGCTTGCGCCACCACGCCCGGCCATACTTCTTAATTTAAATGAATGTTATTTAAAGAGCATAGAATCACAATTTACCACTGCATATGTTTACTGAATATTTGTGGGAGATGTGGCATTTTATTTATTGCTATGGGGTTCATGGAGGATTTTGTCCTTTTTAACTATATTTACATTTGAATGAATACATATTGGAATACAAATCCATATATGAAATAGTGAACTACTGAAGTTTTATGTAAGGTTCAAGGCAAGGATAAAACAAAGAAGATGTGTTGGGTTGAACTGGCAAATGCTACTGCAAGTCTCGCTATAACCTAAAAAAACTGAATTATAGGGGAGGTATGGAGCAATAATAGATGTTTGCTCAATAATTTCAATTATTTCAACACAAAAGAATCAAGAATATGGATTTTTAAGTTTAATACAATCCAAAAAAGTTTTGAATTAACAGTATGAAAAAGAAAAGCATATCCAGATAAATAGAATAAATAATTGTATCTTATAAATAAATGTTTATTAAACCTAAAAAGGGCAGAATTTAAATGGAGAGTTGTGTCATATCTATTCTGATCATACAGCAATTGTTTTGTTTACCATGTCCCAGATTTATCTTTATGCTTTTATTTGTAGCAAGTCTTTTTTTTTAACTCATTTTCCATTTTAAAATTTATTTAATCACCAATACTAAATTTCAATGTTGAACAAATTATTTGATAACACTCAAAAATTTTAAAGGATATCTTAGGAGTCTCTTATAGAATGTAACATTCCTTTTAAACATATTGAACTTAAATAATTTACTTGTGTAATACATCTCAAGCCTACTAGATGAAGGTAGAGACCACATGAAAACTTTGTTTTTGTTCCTATAATATTGTCTTCACACACTGGGTATTCAGTAAGTATTCCTAAATGAATGAAAATAAATGAATACTACATTGGTGGTTTTACCAATGTCATAAGTATTTGCAGATCATCATTATAAATCAGGGTAACAGCAAATGTTGGTAACATCAATGAAAGGATATTTGTTTTTGTATTATAACCCAGCCAACCAAGAAATACCCCTGATAAGAATTCGTCTTATGGAAGGAAGCCATCTAATCCCTAGTCATGCTAGTCATGTTAATACTTATAAAGCCTGAACTTTGGAATCCATGAAAGAGATGCTTTCCACATAAGATACCCCAGTACTATGAATATCCCCAGGAATGTGAATACACATTTTCTGAGGTCACTTCATCAAAATTAAATTTTCATTTCATGGTAAACTCTTTCAAAGGATGTGTGTGTGTGTGTGTGTGTGTGTGTGGTCACTGGGGATTAAACTCAGGTATTCTACCTCCAAGCCACACCCCCAGTCCTTTTTTTTTTTTTTTTTTTTTTTTTTTTT
>PVLC010039560.1:0-14449 GCA_004027655.1 Graphiurus murinus
GAGTTCAATCCCCAGTACTGCAATAAATAAATTAATAAATAAATAATAAAATAGGGCTGGGGGTGTAGCTAGGAAGTAGAACACCCTGGGTTCTATCCCCACTATCACAAAAAGGAAATAAAAAATTGGTGCAGAAATACATAAAGGGTTTAGGGCAAATGCAGGTGACCAGAACACAGTATATCCACAGAGACAAGAGCAATATAAAAATTATTAGCACTTGTGTGTAAAAATCTATGGCAGATGTGCAGGAAACCTTGGGCCACAGAATTGTTTCTCCTTCTGAATTTTTTTCCTAATTTCTCCTCCATGATCTTTCCCCTGTCCCCACTCGTGACCTGTGACCTGTGACCTGCAGCTCCACCTTTAGGGAGCTGGCTACTTCCCCTCTTGAGATTGCTGGGAGGGTAAATGAGATTCTATAAGCAAACAACACATGTAAAGAGCAGGGAGGAACAAAGAAAAGCAGCTCACCCCAGGAGGTGCCCCGCGGTGAGGGGACCACAAAGTCCAGGACCATAACTTTCTTCCCCAGAATGGCAGCTTCCTAGAAAGCAAGGGAGCTACATGTAAAGGTCTCCTCTCTTTCTCGTCCAGTTGTTCTCTCCCTTTAATGAAAATAGTCTGATGTTGTACAATAATATGATCTTTCCCCTGAATTAAACCCGGGGAAAGCCGGGCGTGGTGGCGCACTCTTGTCATCCCAGTCCTTGGGAGCCTGAGACAGGAGGATCCGGGTTCGCGGCCAGCCTCAGCTACTTAGTGAGGCCCTCTGGAACTCAGTGAGACCCTGTTTCAAAATAAAGAATAAGAAATAGGGCTAGGGGTGGAGCTCAGAGGTAGAATGCCCCTGGGTTAAATCCCTAGTATTGCAAATAAATAAACCAGAGGAAATTGTAACATTAAGATTATAACATTAAAACATGAAAAAATTATTAAGCTATTATCTAAAAAAAATTTACTATTAAAACATTAAAGGTAACAATAAAATTGGCTTTAAAAAAAATTAGCATCCAGGCATGGTGATGCACACCTGTCATCCCAGTACTTGGGAGGCTGAGACAGGAGGATCACAGGTTGGAGGCCAGCCTCAGCAATTTAGCGAGATTTTTAGCAACCTATCAACACTCTGTTTCAAAATAAAAAAATAAAGAGAGCCGGGGCTGTAGCTGGGAGATAGAATGTCCCTGGGTTCAATCCCCAGGACCACCAAAATAAAAAAAGGGGGAGCAGAAACGCTGCAGCAGTGGCCAGGAAAACGGTCCCTCGTTTCTCTTTCCTGTTCGTACCTTGGCGCACGAGAGGCCGCCGGAGCCGCCGCCGATGACGATGAGGTCGTACTCCTGCGCCGAGTCCTCCTGCAGGAGCTTCTGCAGCAAGCCGCTGTGGTGCGCCTACGGTCACCGAGAGGACAGAGAGGGTCCATGGTGGCAGATTTTGAAATTCTTACTTCATGTCGGTACTAGGGGTTGAATCCAGGGGCACTCCACCTCGGAGCCGCACCCCCCACCCCAGCTCTTCCTCTAATTGTGCTTTTTTATTTTTGAAGCAGGGTCTTGCTAAGTTGTCCAGGGCCTTGCTAAGTTGCTAAGGCTGGCCTCAAAGCGGTGATCCTCCTGTCTCAGCCTCCCAAGTCCTGGGGTTACGGGTGTGCGCCACTGCACCTGGCTGGATAACTATTTATTTTCACCCTAAGTTCAATCAGCGCGGACTTCTTTCATTGAAAAACCATCAGAGAAACAATCTATAAGTCATCTAAGTTGGAATTGGAAACTTACCTGCATCCTGTTCAAATAGGGCCCAACTAGTTCAAATTTGTGCCAAAATACCTAGATTTCGGTCTGTTTTGACCCATTCCGTGATAGCTCAGCAAGTGTTCAGTGACCAAGAGAGCTGTGGCTTTGGACCTATGTCACATAAAGTCACTTTCTTGGTCTAATCATCAAAACGTTATAGTCCAGTGCAGTGAAATAACCAAGTATCGTGTGTGTGTGTGTGTGTGTGTGTGTGTGTGTGTGTGTGTGTGTATGGTACTGGGGATTGAACCCAGAAGCATTCTACCTTCAAGCTACACCCCCAGTTCAATTTTATTTCTTATTTGGAAACAGGGTCTCACTATGTTGATGAAAGTCTCACTACTTGCTGAGACTGTTCTCAAACCCGTGATCCTCCTGTCTCCGTCTCCCAAGTACTGGGATTATAGGTGTGCGCCACCACACCCAGTTCACTCCATCTCTTGTGATTCTTTATTTTGAACCAGAGTCTCGCTAAGTTGCAGAGGCTGGCCTGGAACCTGTGGCCCTTCTGTCTCAGCCTCCCAAGCACTGGAGTTACTAGGCTTGTGCCACCGCGCCCAGCCCAAGTATCGCTTTTCAAGATGGCTGTTCACCGTCTGCGTTTTACAGCGTGCTCCTGCGTGTGTCAGCCGCTCTTGGGTGCGGCCCCGCGGCCATCAGAAGTAGCATGAATGGGGTCAGGGATTTAATGATTAATGCAGCCGCAAACTCAGTTGCTCAATCCCTTTACTTGTTTTTGGAAACAGCAAGCTCAAACCAGTCCTACCTGTGAGGCAGAACAGGTATTTCTTTGTAACCACCGGGACTCCCAGAAGCAAATATGATGCCCGTGAAGAATGGGCGCCCAGGATTCCTTTTAGGACATCATAAAAGGGCTCCATTAGCCACGCGCGATGGTGCAGGCCTGTGAGCCCACAGCTAGGGAGGCTGAGACAGGAGGATCACAAGTTCGAGGCCAGCCTCAGTAACTTGGGGAGATTCTCAGCAACTCAGCAAGACCCTGTTTCTTTCTTTTTTTTTTTTTTTAAATGAATTTATTTTTCAATACTCTTATTGGTAGATTATAGTCTCACAGCATAATGTGGTTCTCAGCGGTGATGACCTCCCCCCTGGGTCCCTCCCCATCCCCCCGATTCCTATACAGGGAACTGGGACTGGTAGAGATATTCTCACAGGTGTATATAATGTCCGTGGAAATGATTTCTTTAATTCTCCCCACACACACCTTCCCCTAGACCGCCCCCTGGCTCCACTGAAGTTTCTCCTCCATTATCTGAAGCCCCTCTGGTACCCTGATTACACCCCAGCTTCCACATACGAGAGAAAGCATATGGCCCTTCACTTTCTGTGACTGGCTAATATCACCTGGCATAATACTCTCCGGGTCCGTCCATTTCCCTGCAAATGACCTAAGTTTGTTCTTCTTTATTGCTGAGTAGAATTCCAGTGTGTGCACATCCTGTAATTTTGTAATTCATTCATCTGTTGATGGACACCTAGGTTGGTTCCATCATTTGGCTACTGTGAACTGTGCGGCTATGAACATGGATATGGATATATTCCTGTCATTCTTTGATTTCAGTCCCTTTGGAAATCTCAGTACTTGGGAGGCTGAGACAGGAGGATCACAGCCTCAGCAAGTAGTGAGAGTCTCACCAACCTGGCGAACCCATTTCAAAATAAAAATAAAAATAGGGCTGGGAGTGTGGCTCAGACGTAGAATGCCCATGGATTCAATCCCCAGCACCAAAATAAATAAATAAATATATAAAAATAGTAAAATAAAGTAAAAGATACAATGGAATAGAATCTAATTAAAGAAAATAACCTTATAAGATGGGGACCTTGTTTAGTAAACTTTTTTTTGTTTCTTTTTGCAGTGCTGAGGATTGAACTCAGGGCCTCCTGTATGCCAGGCAAGCGCTCTACCACTGAGCCACATCCCCAGCCCCACAAATATTAATTTTAACCAGGTGTGGTGGCACACACCTGTAATCCCAGTATTTGGGAGGCTGAAACAAGAGGAGGACTGCAGGTTCGAGGCCAGCCTCAGCAACTTAGCAAGACTCTGTTTCAAAAAAAATAAAACAGGACTAGGGGTGTAGCTCAGAGGTAGATTGTACCTAGGTTCGAGTCCCAGGAGCAGTAAGTGAACAAACTAAACCACCTCCTAAAAACCGTGTTACCCCCTGCGACACCTCTTGAGGCAAAATCGGAACACGCGGTACTGAGGACACGGAGCTCGGTCACCTGGTAGGTCCGGTCACACCCGCCCACGTGCACTTTATTCACGAAGATGTTGGGCACCGTTTTCTGATTGGTGATCTCCGACAGCATTTCCTGGACATTGGCTCCATCATCTAAAGAGGAAAAAATTACAGAAAGAAGCTGCAAAGGGCGGCCAACTTTTGTGAGCAAATGGGAAATGTTTCCACACTCAGGTGTACAAACCCGTAATACTTAATGAATATCCAATGTGTTTAGAACTTTATGAAATAAGGAGTCAATATGGGAAAAGACCCAGGCTGTCAGAGAACACCTTGGAAAATGCCAATTTTACTGATTCCTTTTAAAAATAAAGCCTTCTAGCCGGGCATGGTGGCCCAGGCCTGCAATCCCAGTACTTGGGAAGCTGGGACAGGAGGATCACGGGTTTGAGACCAGCTTCTGCAACTTAGTGAGACCCTGTTTCAAAAGAAAAATAAAATAAAATAAAATAGGGTAGAATGCCCCTAGATCCAATCTTCAGCACACTTACACACCAGTGGTTTGGTGTACTCTGTAGAAAAGTCTAAAGATTCAAGAATATTCCACTTTCTAAGGTGACTTGGATAAAACAAGCCAGTGCCATCGAGGCGGAGATCCCATTTTTCTGGCGACTACTACGTCCCCACCCCTTCAAAGCCTCCCGTGTGCTAAGTGTTCAACAAATATCGGATGCATGGGTGTCTAGGATTCAAAAGCTAAAAACCTAAATGTGCTCTCCCCTGTGGGCAATACAAAAGAAGGGGTGCATTTCTCTCATTTATGACAGCTTAATCTATTTTGCTAGTAAGTTGGCAGCTATACCTGAAATGCCTCAAATACTTCAAAATTAGCAGCTTATATATCTTCCTCCCACTCTTCTCAAATATGAAAAGCATATAATAAGAAAATCTACACCAAATTATTTGTCAGCTAAGGGTTCATTTTCTACATGGCTGAATACAGACGAAAATGGCTCGTCTAACCCAAAGAGACAAGTGTAAACTGAACTGAATGAAGTAAATGAAAAGAAGTCAACCTTGTTGGCATTTAGTACAAGCAATACTACGTACGGACTGTCTACTTACCCACTTGATCCAGTTCCAAGATTTTATAGTCAACTCCCAAAGAAGAAAAGAGTTCTTTAACCTGCAATCAAGATGCACATTCAAGTTATGAGATGTGGGCACGGAGATATGGGGTGTCCAAAATAAATGCTCTTTAGGAATATGAATTCTGACCTATTGACTTTTTATCCTTTCGTCTACGCAGTTTTCCAGAATAATCTCAGCCTACACCTTGCCTTCTTCTGTTGGCGGTCTCCTTACGATGCCTAAACCTCCAATCTTTTGCTCAAATCTCTTTTTTAAATTTTTTTGGGGGTACTGGGAATTGAACCCCCATGGACTGATTGCTGAAACCATGAGACGAATAAACTTTTCCTCCTCTGAGTTGTGCTCTGATTTTGATCAGAGCAATGAAAAAGCTGACTAATGCAGCATCCAAATTATGAAAGAATCATTTCTGTTCACAGATTACATGATTAATTTGTGGTATGGGCAATTGAACCCAGAGGCAGTCTACCTTCGAGCTACACCCCCAGGCTGATTTTATTTCTTATTTGGAAAAGGGTCTCACTAGATTGATGAGAGTCTCACTACTTGCTGAGGCTGTCCTCAAACCTGTGATCCTATCTCGGTCTCCCAAGTACAGAAATTACAGGTGTGCACTACCATGCCTAGCAGAATACATGATTTTATATGTAGAAAACCCTAAAGATATCCAATGTGGTGGTACACACTTGTAATCCCAGTATTTGGGAGGCTGAGATAGGAGGATCCGGGTTTGCGGCCAGCCTCAGCTACTTTGTGAGTCCCTCCACAACTTAGTGAGGCCCTGCTTCAAAATAAAGAATAAAAATAGGGCTGGGGGTTTAGCTCGGGGGTAGAATGCCCCTGGGTTCGATCCTCAGTATGAAAAAAGAAAGAGAGAAAGAAAACCCTAAAGATTCCACAGATCACAACTGTCAGAGCAAATTCAGCAAAGTTGCAGGATACAAAAATAACTTGAAAATCAATTGCTCTTCCATATACAAACAATGAATGATTCAAAGGAAATTAAGAAGAGAATTTCATTAATGATAGCATAAAAATAGTTAAATTGCTTAGGGATAAATTTAACCACAGAAGCAAAAGATTTGTACACTGAAAAACTACCAAATCTTGCTGAAGGAAATTAAAGAAGATACCAATAAATGAAAAGACAAATAGATTGGAAGACTATAATATTAAGATGTCAACAGTACCCAAAGCTAGTGTGCAGATTCAATGTAATCACTGACAAAACCCCAATAATGTTTCTTGCAGAAAGAGAAAACTCCTTCCTGAAATTTAGATGGAATCTCAAGAGGGGCCTATCTAGCCAATAAATAAATAAAATTTAAAAAAAAACAACAAAGTTGGAACTCTCAGGATTCCTGATTTCAAAAGTCACTACAAAGCTACAATAATCAAAACTCAAAACAGAGTGACACTGGCATAAATATAGATTATACAGAGAAATGGAAGAGAATAGGAAAAAAAAAAAAAGCCTTGCATATATGGTCAAATGACTTTTGACAAGGGTGCCAAGACCATCTAAAAGGAAAGAATAGCCTGGGAAACCGGTGATCCAAATGTAAGACAATGAACCTGGACCCTTACCTAATACCATTTACAGAAACTATCTCAAAAGGCATCTCAGCCACCCGGAAAGCTGAGGCCACAGGATGGCAAGTTTGAGGCCAGCCTGGGCAACTGAGCAAGACCTTGTCTTAAAATAAAAAATAAAAAGAGCTGGGAATGTAGCTCCGTGTAGCATATCCCTGGGTTCAATCACCAGTACCACACATGCCAAAAAAAAAGAAAAAAAAAACCTGTGGTATGATTCATCCGAGTCAATATCACAGTAATAAAAATTAATAAACCACAGCTACAGGTATGAACATGCATGAAACTCTAAAACATAAGTTGAAGGGAAAAAATGCAAAGAATATACAGGTGATTCAGTCGACATAAAGACCAAAACAGGCCAAACAGAACAGTGTAACTATCTTACCAGCCAGTGTGTCAAGGGCTGTGACTCCTGCGCCACCACTGGGGATAAATATATAGATAAATAGATTGATTGATTTAATGAGACGATAAGGAGGAGTAAAAAATTTTGAACAGTAGATAATCCTGGAGGGGAAGAAAAGAGACACCCCAGGATGCTTCCAAACTACTAGTGTTACTACTCTTTAAAACACATAAGAATGAATGCAAATTGGCAGGGCATGGTGGTGCTTGCCTGTCATCCCAGTACTTGGGAGGCTGAGACAGGAGGATTGCAGGTTTGAAGCCAGACTTAGCAACTTAGTGAGGCTCTTAGCAACTTATCGAGACCCTGTTTGCAAATAAGAAATATAAAGGGAGGGCTGGGCTAGCAACACACACATGCAAATTTGAAAAAGATAGCCTCTAATTTCATGAGCCTGACTTAAGAGCACATGCTGTTGCATTTGATCTCCCATGTATCACTATTTCACCTACTAATGTGAAGTAAATTTCAAAATATTCGAAGTCCTTGTCTCCTAGGTGGGTGATCTTCCTAAGGTTCATTTCTAACTAGGTGTGTGTGCGTGTGTGTGGTATTGGGGATTGAATCCAGGGGCACTCCACCTCCGAGCTACACCACAGCCCTTTTTGTTTTTATTATTTATTGTTTTGTTTTGAAACAAGGTCTCCCTAGGTGGCTGAAAGTCTTGCTCTGTTGCTGAGGCTGGCCTTGAACCTCTGATCCTCCTGTTTCAGGCTCCAAAGAACTGGGATTACAGGTGTGTTGCATCATGCCCTATGCCCGACCTACTATAATTGGGTCACATTTAGACTTTAAATACATTTGTCCTTGGAAATCATGCCCAACGCCCAACCTACCTAGCCCCAAGCATTAAGGCAGTGTGCAACGCAGGGTAACATTACCATGACTTCATGGCACCCTCCCCGCCTTTCCCTACCTTCATTTCACAAGCTGCAGAAACCAAGGTCCCTTGCACTACCCTTTTTTTTAAAAAAAGACATAACTTTTAAAAACTTCTTTTTAGCCGGGCATGGTGGCGCACACTTGTAATCCCAGTAATTGGGAGGCCAAAACAGGAGGATGGCAGGTTGGAGGACAGCCTCAGCAACTCAGTGAGACCCTGCTTCAAAATAAGAGAATAAAATAGGGCTGGGAGGTGGGGGGTAGCTCAGAGGTAGAATGCCCCTGTGTTCCATCCCCACCAAAACAAAACAAAAATAAACACTTCTTTTTTCTGTCTTGATAAACTGAAGGCAACATCAGCTGACCAACAGAGCTGGGAGATGCTGACCCAACTGGCAACGGCCCCAGGACCAGGTGAGCTGAGCCTAGGCGGTCCCGCTGCCCCCCAGCGCCTGGACGTCCAGGATCCCGGAACGCCTGGTCACACATCCGAGGGCGGAACGGACGGCGCTGGGGCCCGGGGCTCCGGGGGAGGCCCTCGAAAGCTGGACCCAAACGGTGCTGCGAGAAAGGGGTTCCGGGCAGAAGGGGGTCTCGCGCTCGGCCTGCCCCCAGCGCCTCGCCGGCTCCGCCCCTGTCATGGCCCCGCCCCCAGCGTCTCTCCGGCCCCGCCACCAGCTTCCGCCGGCCCCGCCTACCCGCGAGCCATAGGAACAGTAACTGGCTGAAGAGCCTTACTGGCCCCGCCCCCAGCGCCTCGCCGGCCCCGCCCCTGCCATGGCCCCGCCCCCAGCGCCTCGCCGGCCCCGCCTACCCGCGTGCTGTGCGGACAGTAGCTCTTGCTGAAGATCATCACCCGGTTGCCCTCGATGAGTCCCCGGAGGCGGCGCCGCAGCTCCTCGCGGGCCTCCGGGGACTGGCGGCTGGTCCCCGGGGACGACAGGCGGGCGCGGCGCCCCGGGGGCGAAGACTTGGGCAGGTCGCGGACGTTGGCCAGGCGGCGGTTGGGGACGACGCCCCCCTTCCCCAGCCCGGGCGAGGTCTGCGCCGGCGACGGCGGCGGCGGCGATGGCGGGTGATCCAGGGCTTCGCTCTGGCTCCCGGCCGGGCCGGGCCTGCTCAGGAACCGACCGGCGGCGGCGGCGGCGGTACCGGGACTGCCGCTGACGGCCCGACCGCTGGCCACGCCCCTCACCGGCCCGGAGCCCACGGGGCGGTGCTCGCCACGCCCCCAGGACGACCACGCCCCCTCTGGAAGGCCACGCCCCTGGTGCCGTCTGCGCATGCGAACTAGGCCACCTGCTGGCCCGCGGCGCGGGAGTCGCAGCCCTTGACAAACTGGTTGGTGTCAAGCTCCAACCTAAATATCTTGACGTCCTGGGCACGCCCCGGGACGCCCGGCCTGCGGGATGGCACCCCGCGTGGCCTCTACCTGCCCCCTCAAGCTGCCCAGGGGCAGTCTACCTCCGAGCTACACCCCCAGCCCGATTTTATTTTTTTATTTTGAAACAGGGTCTCCCTAAGTTGCTGAGGGTCTCCCCAAATTGCTGAGGCTAGCCTCGAACCCGCGATCCTCCTGTCTCAGCCTCCCAAGCACTGGGATGACAGGCGTGCACTACCACACCCCACTAAACTCTACCTCCTGAAGTCAACAGTATCAAAGGCTTTTGAGACTGCGGCATCTCATCACCTACTTGGTCTATATAGAAGACTGCTAGTTTTCAATTTGCACTTGAAGTTTGGAAGCCACCCAGCTGCGTGTTGGAGTACTACTACTAGCCATCCTTTTACTGCAAGGGGGAACCAATAAGAGGAAATAAATGTCCCCGAAAGCACAAAGCAGAGAAGGAAGGGAACTGGGTCCTTGGAGACATCACTGAGCTGCTGGATCAGACCTCACCTGAAAGCTGTCCTGTCTCTGGACTGTCGCCGTCCAACAAAGTCTGTTAACTATTTAATCCAGATTGAGTTGTATTTTCTGTTACTTGCAACCAAAAATCTTTGTGTGTGTGTGTGTGTGTGTGTGTGTGTGTGTGAGTGGCACTGGGGGTTGAATGCAGGGGCATTCTACCTCCGAGCAACACTCCCAGCCCAATTTCATTTTTATTTTGAAACAAGGTCTTGCTAGGTTCATGAGAGTCTCACTATTTGCTGAGGCTGTCCTCAAACCTGCGATCCTTCTGTCTCAGCCTCCTGAGTACTGAGATTATGAGAGTGCCCCTCCACAGCCAGCTGCAACCAAAAATCTTTACAAATAAAAATGCTTAATACTATAATGTTAGGTGCAGAAAAATCCTTGGTGCATAATTTCTCAATGGTGTATATCTCTTATAAAATATGTCTCTTGGAAGCCAGGAGTGGTGGCGCACGCTTGTAATCCCAGCATTCGGGAGGCTGAGACCAGAGGATCCGGGTTCATGGCCAGCCTCAGCTACCTAGTGAGGCCCTCCACAACTTAGTGAGACTTGGTTTCAAAATAAAAGAGTAAAAAATAGGGCTGGGGGTATAGCTCGGAGGTAGAATGCCCCTGGGTTCCATCCCCAGTATCGGAAAAAAAAAAAAAAAAAGTCTCTCGGTCCTAGGTAATGCTTTCGTCTGTTAATTACATATTTTTTTCCTGCCAAGCATGGTGGCACATGCCTGTAATCCCAATATTTGGGAGGCTGAGACAGGAGGATTGCAGGTTTGAGGCCAGCCTCAGCAACTTAGTAAGACTCTCAGAAACCTAACAAGATCCTGTTTCAAAATAAGAAAGGGCTGGGGATGCAGCTCAGAGTTAAAATACCTCTGGGTTCAATCCCTAGCACCCCAACAATAAATAAAATGGTATAGTACCTGTCTTTTTGTACAGATATCTGCGTTCACTTTGGATACACATCCACAAACAGAATTGCTCGGTCAGAGGATGTGCCTACATTTACCATTTGTCGATACTGTTCATTTTTTCCAGGTAGCATACCACATCGTTATGTAAATTTTCTTATTTTTGCTGATGTGGCACACATCTATAATCCCAATACTTGGGAGGCTGAGACAGGAGGATCACAGGTTGGAGGCCAGCCTCAGCAACTTAGTGAGGCCCTCGGCAACATGGAGAAACCTCTGAAACTGAGCCAAAATAAGCCCTTCCTCTTCCATGTTGTTTGTGTCTGGTATCTGGGTCACAGCAATGAAAAGTAAGGCAGTGTATCAGTTAGCTACTGCTGCATAACAGTTTTAAAATTTTAGTAGCTTCAAATAATGATCCTGTAGGATTGCTCGTGAGTTTGTTGGACGGTTCTGCCAATCTGAGCTGGGTTCAGCAGGGCTTACCCATGCATCAGCTGCACAACAGGTGTATGTTAGCTAGTCGGCTGAGACTGGAGGATCCGGGTTCGAGGCCAGCCTCAGCTACCTAGTGAGGCACTCCGCAACCTAGTGAGACCCTGTTTCAAAATAAAGAATAAAAAATAGGGCTGGGGGTGTAGCTCGGAGGTAGAATGCCCCTGAGTTCAATCCCCAGTACCGAAAGAAAAAAAAAAGATTGGGGCTACTTTCACAATCCATCTCCCACGGGGAAAAGAAATCAGGATTTTCTTAAAGGTGGCAAAAAATAATTAAAAAAAAAAGGTACCTCTCTTCTTATGTGACCTGGGCATGAAGGGGCTGTTTTCCAGATCATCCTAGACCATCCCTGGGGTGGACATTGCTGTATTCATGTCCAGGAAGAAATCTTGGACCCACAGAGAAGTCCTTGAGTGGCCCCAGCCTGGTTCCCCTGAGCTAATGGACGCCACCAGACCAGAATCCAGTTCACTACTGGAGCAGGGCCTTGGTGGGGGCGACAACCTCCCCTTCCAAATGGGGAGGTCCTCAGGAGAAGGAGGAGCAAACACCCCCCTTCCTCTTAGGGACTGATCTTTCCAGAAGCCAGCCACCGAGGTTCTCAGGGTAATGGAAGTGCCCGCTCAGGCGGAAAGTTAGAATTACGCCACCTGCTCCCCTGCGTACAAACAGGGACCTCAAGTCACCTTGGAAAAGATTCCCTTATTATCGCTCAAGTCTCCTTAAGTTATATAAATGGAAGGCAAGCCGGCACTGCTGTTTTCGAGAACCGATGCAAATGGACCCTGGCTTTCTTCGGCTCGGAAATGTCTGCTTGTCCTAGAGTCCTCAAGATACAAAACCTGGGGGGAAGGAGGCAAATTGTGCACCAGGGACTAGAGCCTTCGAGGCCGAAAGGGGGGTTCAGGACTCTGAGCCTTTCCTTTATTGGAACCGGAGCCCTCGTAGAAACGGTGTGGTCTCACCTGTAGCCCCCAGCAGGAAAAGGTGGCGACACCAGGGTCTCGCTGGCGGGTGGCTTGTGCACTCTGTAACCAGGCTCAGGTCCTTGGAGTCCTCGGGATTGAACCCAGGGGCATTCTACCTCTGAGCTACCCCGAGAAACTGGGGGGGGGGGGTTGAACCCAGGGGCGTCCTACCTCTGAGCTACACCCCCAACCCTATTTTATTTTATTTTTTGTTTTGTTTTGAAGTAGGATTCTGCTAAGTTGCTGAAGGTCTCCCAAAGTTGCTGAGGCTAGCCTCGAATCTGCAATCCTCCTGCCTCGGCCTCCCAAGTATTGGGATCACGGGCAGGCGCCACCACACCGGGCTCAGCCTCAGGTTCTTATCCTGGGTGTGCCTTAAGGCCTTGCACAAAAGGCGAGCCAAGAGCCATCGACTCGGAGTCTAGGTGGAAACGCCTGTTTCTGCACACCCCACGGGGTTCCCGAATCATTCGGATCACCAGGAAGCTTTGCCGGCAGAACGTCTGTCCATTGCAGCAAAATCGCAGGGTCCAGAGATGTGACCTTCCTTCCTCCAGGCTCTCAGCTCTCCGCGTTCGGATTCCAGCACTCAGCTCAGCCGTCCTCACACGAAGGCCCCGGGGATGCCGGAGAAGCGAAGCAGGCGGCTACTTCACTGCTCTGTTCCTCCACTGCAGGGCACTGGGGGCCCCCCTGGCATCAATCGAAGGATTGTAGCGTGAATCCAGCGCTTTGCGAGGCCGCCTCAAAAGCCCATTTCCACTCTCAGCAGAGTAGCGCAGCAGGGTCGAGCTCTGAGGACGCGGATTTGCCGCGCAGGCGGCCCCTGGGGCTGGAGGGGGGTCCCCCAAAGTGGACTGCCAGCATGCACTTCTCACAGCGGCCGCTAGGTGGCGCCGGGGCCTCGCTTCTTGCAATGGCGACAAAGCGACAGTCCCCTTTGCAAAGGGTCTGGCTCGGGGCTGCCGGCGGGAGCGCGCATGCGGCGGGGCTGCGGGCACGCGCCTCCTGGCCGGTGTCAGCCGGCCACCCACAGGGCCCCGGCGCTGCCCCCTCGGCCCAGAGCGGCTCCCGGGGGACCCGTGTTCCAGTTCGGTGACGCCACCTCTCCTGGTCTTGATTTCCTCTTAACATGGGGAGGATGGCACAGATTCCAGCCATGCATTACAACACACGCTGCGCACTGTAAAGGCCGGAGCAGAAATGCCTGTTAAACAAAACAGGAATGGTGTGCTTCTTTTTTTTTTTTTGGCACTGGGGATTGAAACCAGGGGCATTCTACCTCTGAGCCAAAGCCCCAGCCCTTTTATTTATTTTTAATTTTTATTTATTTTTTATTATATATATGTTTTATTTTTATTTTTTGCAGTACTGGGGATTGAACCCAGGCACATTCTACCTCCGATCTACACCCCCAGCCCTGTTTCTTATTCTTTATTTTGAAGCCGGGTCTCACTAAGTTGCGGAGGGCCTCACTAAGTAGCTGAGGCTGGCTGAGAACCTGTGATCCTCCGGTCTCAGCCTCCCAAGTACTGGGATGACAAGCATGCACCACCACACCGGATCTATTTATTTATTTATTTATTTATTTATTTATTTATTTATTTATTTATTTATTTATTTATTTAATTTTGAAAAAGGGTCTCAGCCGGGTGTGGTGGCACACGCTTGTAATCCCAGCATTTGGGAGGCTGAGACTGGAGGATCCGGGTTCGCGGCCAGCCTCAGCTACCTAGTGAGGCACTCCAAAACTTAGTGAGACCGTGTTTCAAAATAAGGAATAAAAAATAGGGCTGGGGGTATAGCTCGGAGGTAGAATGCCCCTGGGTTCAATCCCAGTACTGGAAAAAAAAAAAAAAGAAAAAGAAAAAAAGAAAAAGGGTCTCATTAAGTTGCTGAGTGTCCCGTTAAATTGCTATGGCTGGCCTTGAACCTGCCAACCTCCTGTCTCAGCCTCCCAGGTACTAGGATTCCACAAGTGCGCCACCACACTTGGTGGTTGCTCTGGACCACCAGTCTGGGCCAAAAGGCCTGCAGCATGACCAGCTGGCGCAGAGAACATGCTTGCACGGAAGGAATCCTCAAAACAGTGTGCTCCCAGTGTTGCAGGAGAGTGCT